>FIZR01017548.1:0-16822 GCA_900060175.1 Ferrisia virgata
GGGGGGGGGGGGGGGGGGGTTCAAACTCGAAACTTCTCACCTGCCTATTTGCGATGATGCTTCTTTCACATTTACCTTCAAAATTGGAATTTATTTTTCTGATTTTGTTCAAAAATTACTAATTTTTTTTTCGTCCAAATGCAACTCTTGAGGTAAACTAGAACTACCCCAACCAATGAGTTGAAGATGCTCTACCGTTCATGGGTGTTCATAACAACTTTTTAAAAAGTTATTCACAAAATATTAAAACAAATACAAATTTAAAGTCGTGTATTTTTGCCTTGAACTAGGTTATTACGGTCTATAAACCTGTGGATTAATGAGGTGGGGGAGGGGAGGATGATAAAAAAATCCGATTGTAGTCCTAGCATGCATAAAATGTAGGTACCTACCAAATAATCACTTCAGTTGGCGAATACCGTCCAAGAATCACTATTTCGAAGCATTACTATCATTTTTGGGCATGTCAGATTTTTAATAAATTATTTCCTCCCAATAAAAAAAATCATTTGCTTAGCTCGATACTGACCAAAATCGATCAAATTTAGGGAATAGCATTCCATTGGCGGGCTTTTTGGTATTCTGGAGCCGGGATGGCCCCTGGTAAAAATTCAATCGTGCCCAAATTTGGGGGGAGGGGGTGCTGTGGGGCTAAAATCGCAAAAATTGTTATTCTTTTAAGCTAATTGATAGACAATTCAAAGTGGTATAACATATTCAAAAATCAACTTCCTCGGTCAATTAGCAGAGGAAATATGAGGGGCTTCCCCCTTTTTGACGTTGAAAAAGAACTGTTCCTAGCCTATCTCCCATCCTGGTTGTGCTAGGAAGTTGAAATTTGGTATGTAAACTTAATAGGAAGTATAGATGTGCGTATTGGGAGTTTCGACTTTTCAAATTCGTTGCGCTGCCTAACAGGTCAGAAATATGGTTTTTTGGACAATGTCCTGGATGTATCTTTCGGTGGTCTTGCATTTTCAGCCTCATTGCACCACCTCGCAGTCCTAAAAATATCTTTTTTTGGTAATTTTTACTTATTTTTTGAGTTTGTTTCTCGCATATCTCCTCTTGTAATTGGACTAGGAAGTTAAAATTTGCTATGTAAATTTTCCTATAGGTCCTGAATGTGCAAGTTTTTAGCCACGTTGAACCCCGCCTCACACTCCATCCATGCCACTGACTAGGAAAAAATCATCGCTTCAGTTCACATTATTATAATATTTCATGAAAATCAAGCTGATACATGATGTTTTTTTTCCTTGTATTCATTATGTCATATTTTACAAACCACTTCACCCCCACTCGTAATTTTTAGACTACACATACTCGAGAGTATATACCATGTTTTGGAACGAACCACGAATTTTTATCATTATTAATTCTTTTTCTGTGAATTATTAAAGTGAGCAGCGAGTTTGGGCAAAATTGAAATTTTGAAAATGTCCCCTTCGATTTTTTGGCCATGCTAACCATTATACATGTAAGTCTCATGCGTTGACCTATCACTGCTATGAAGGAAGCGGTGTTAATGCGGAACACCCGGTATACGCTTTTTTGCTCTACTACCATCTCTCGTGTCGAATATATATATATATACTTGAAAATATATTAAGAAAATTTCACGCCACGTACGTGTATTTTATTAACGCCATGACCACGTATAGTTTGCTACCGAAACAGTTAAGAGGTACATTCCTGTGGTGGAAAAAAAAAACCCTGGTATTTTAATTTAGCAAAAAAAAAAATATCTTATCGTTAAATCGAATCTGGTAAAATCAATTTTTTAATTTGTTATTAAAACGTGAAATACCCCCCACATTGTGTAGTGTGTACACGGATACGGACGCGGACGCTAGGACGACAAGGTAAAATAGAGCCACGAATAGCAGGGCAACAAAAGGTAGCAAAAACGTTGAAATTTTGTCACGCGAACTAAAAACTGTAGCTAGGTAGTAAGTAGGTACTTGGTACCTATGCGAGTAAAACACGTGTATTGTTTTATTGAAAGAGACCGAATTGGACCCGGCTAATTTTATACGTTGATGTAAAATTGTTTATATACTCTTTCGTCTTATGTACATTTATATATACATATATATATAGCTGTGTATCATAGTATACTAAGTTATATTGTGTTTTTTTATTTATTTAAAATGTGTTCGTTGAACCTGAATGTGATGGTGGATGAGTTACGATAAAAATTTACTTCGTGATTGTCGAAGTGAACTCTTAAAATGAGGTAGTACGCGTACGCGCCGTAATTGTTGTTGTCGTTGTGTGCGAATGCGACGAACGATGGAACGATGGGACTCGATGATGGCAATTTTTTCCCCCTATGCTCACAATTTTATTTCGTTTCATTTTAAAATTTGGCGATTCCCCTCTCCCTCCTCCGCTCTATATAATTAAACGATTTATCCCGAATGGGTGTCGATATCGGCAAATATTGGAATTCGTTCTTGGCTATCTTCACTACTGAATGACGATTTGATCACGATCTTGTAATAAAATCATTTCAAGTTTTATTGGTCGCATCATAAAGATATACGTTGATTTTATTGCTAGTTTAGAAGTCGAATTATTTGGGAAACTTGGCTGCCGTAGAAAATTATATAACGATGACAGTGTTGAGAACGAGTTGAAACGTCGACGTGCGAATGAATTTTTTTGTTGATTTAAGAAAGCAAAATAATACGTCGAAAAGAGAAAATTACAGGTGTAGATACGGATCTATGGGTGAATTATTATGTTCGATTTCATGGAGGTAAAAGGAAACAAATAATGTAGTGGTAAATCAATATAAATAGATTGATAGGTTTGTAAAAATGTAATTTCATCATTTATTGATAATCTCTTGCTGATTCCATTTCTTTCAGCATATATCATTTTATCAACAGTTGATGTGAGATTGATCTATTATCGATAGAGAAAATTGAGGCTGAAGTTCCCCTCCTCCCCTCATCGTTCCACCACCTTACTCCCATCACTATCACATGTTCATTGGATCGATTCAAAAAAATGGAAAAAATTAAATGACATATCGATTCTTATTTTGATTCAAGGTTGCTGAATTTGAACATTCGCTTCTTTTTTGGATACGATCTTTTAGCCCACTCCACCAACCCGCCCCAACCACCACAGAGATGGGTTAAAGTGCAGCTTGTGGTGTATTGATTCCCTTCAATTTTGTACGCAAAACATTGATGAAAATCCGCTTGATATTTGAATGTATGAAATTTCAGTGAAGAAAAAATGGAAAAAATAATTATCTAAATTTTTGATGATCGATATCGGTGGCCACTAATCAATGTGGTATAAATCGATGTATAATTTTACTAGTTTTTAGAATTTTTACTGTGCTTGAGGAGGCTTGAGGAGGAGGGAGGAGTGTTAAGAAACCAGGTCAAGAAATTAACCGTCTTTGGAACTATCAAAAATTGATATGTCACCACTTTTTTCATCGTTTTAATTTTTGCCAGAATTGAGGATCCTTGTACAAGCCAAGATTGTTGGGGTGAATTTAAAAAAAAAAATGAAAAATTTTGATTCAGGATGTCTAACGATTAGATGAGTCATATAAAAAAAGAAGGTGATGAGAGAATATGGTAGAGTGATATTATGAGATCTTTACTAGAAACTAGAATCAAATTGTCACACTTTTTAAAAAACATAACTAGACTACTTAAAAATGTTCACACAAATGCTAGGTGTAATTTTCGACTTGTTAGATATCCTGTTATGAACAATATAGGCAAAATTTACTTGTAGCCGTGTTTTAGTTGAAGCATAGATTGACCACAGTGGTTAATCTATGGTTGAAGCGATTACCAAGATGTTCATAATAATTACCATTAAGCATAAATTGAAACTTGTGTAAATCCAAACAATGGATATTATTTAACTTGTTTAACTAACAAATTATTTTATAGCCGTTGGATTGCGGTATAGAATGCTTATCTCTATCATTTACATAGACCTAGGTATTTTAGAAATATTTTTAAACAAATAATTTTCAAATTATAATCGTCGCTTTAAGGTATTCAAATAAAAGAGATAAAAAAACATCTTTTCGGATAAGCAAATTTTACGCTTATTTTGTATCCTTATTTTATTTTTTTTAATCTGTTCAAGGAAGATTTGAAAAAAAAAACGTTATTTTATTCCTCTACCCCCACCCGAGGCTATTTTTTATAAATAAACGTGAAACGCTTTTCCTATATATTTTGAGAATAATCGCGGAGATAGAGAAAAAGAACGAAAAATAATAGAACCAAAACGATACTGTAATAAAAGTAGAAATAACAGAGAAGTCACGAATTTTCATTAAAAATTTTCAACAAACGAAAAGACACCAGTGTAGGGTAATAATACGCTTATCACGATATTAAAAAAAATAAATAAAAAAAATACGAAAAAAAAGAATAAAAAAAAAAACTTTGAAATGGAAATTAAAACGCGAATACTGTGTATATAAAAGTGCTTATTTCTCGTATCTTGTTACGAGTAAAAAAAAAATAATAATAACACAGAGAGGCACGTTGAAAGGAAATTAAAATTTTTGAATTTTTTTTTCAAACGTAGAATACGAAGCTTTTACTTTACTAAAATTGCTTTCCTAAAAAGTGTGGGAAATTTTTTGGAAATCTGTGTTGGTGATCTTTACGTGGAGTGGGCGGTTTCCAAAGCGGTATACGCATCAAAGGTCTTTGATGTAATATATTTTTTTGATTTATAGACTTTTTTTTAAAATAGAAGCTCAACCGAAATATTATTATATTCACGTTGGAATGAATTTGTAAAATATGGCCTGTCTTTTCAATCCGGATTATGTTTGCTTTAAATTTCAATATGTTTATTTTAGATGTTTATTTTTTTCTGTGATTTCATCGTATGAAAAATTTTTTTCATCGTTAGACGTTGCGTTGCGTTGATGGAATTAATCGAACGGAAATTTTGTTTCGAATTTGAGGTTGTTTTTTTTCCCCTTCAACGACGAATGAAAAGAAGAAAAACCCTAATTGTGTATTTTGTTGAATTATGGAAACACTTTGGTGAACAGCCTACCTACATATCTTTGAATGCTGCTGGTTCGTAAAATTTCGGTGTTTGGTTTATGCTACTTAAAATCAATACGTATACGATCGTTTAGATTAGGTAATTTTTTTCTCAAAATTTTGTTGATTTTTATCGCTATGCCTGGGTTGTTTTTGATATTGTTAAAATTGTTTTTAAATTCTATCAAACTTCGAGGTTCGTTTTTATGGGCATAATGGTATTAAATTCTACGGTAAGAAGTGAATAATATTAGGTGTAATGTGGTCTGGAAGAAAATGCTGAATACGACTTGAAAGACGAGCACATCGACTGAGCTGGTAAGATTCAAGTCTAAAGAAACTTGCAACCCACGCAGACATTTTTAGCCTGATTTTCTTAGTCACATTGTAAATGAAAACCAGGCTATTACGGGTTATCGACCTAAGGCGGATAAGGAGGAGGGAATATCAACAAAATCTGTTTTCGGATCTTAGAAGACCATGGCATTCATTTTTGGCCATATCAGATGTATACAGGGTGTTTCTCCTCAATAGTACTCCCTTCATACCGCAAGTAGAGCAACACAAGTTGGACTCATGTAGCACGGATGGACTATCCACATCATTGCAGGGGTAGTGCTATAAGTCTTTAAATTTTTCAACTTCAAAAAATTTGGAGAAATTTTTTTTAAATTTCAATTTATGAATTAAAAATGATTGAAATTTTAAGTTTACGCCGAAGTAGGGCAAATACAATGTAGTATTTCCGGTAAAAAAATTAGGGTCCTAGATGGTATGGTTCGTAAAATATGACGAATTTAATGTAGAAAAATGTTTGAAAAATTTGAAAATTTTTAAAATTTTTGTTCATAATTTTTTAAAAAACTCTTTTAAGTACCCAATTAAGAAATTTTTCTTGAAGTTACAAGGTACCCTCCACTACTTGGCATTACTAAATTCTTCTCAACTTGTTTAGATATGTTGGAAAAAAATTGTTTCGTTAAAATTTTTTCCCTTTTTTCAAACAAAAAATTTTGATGAAAAATAAATTTCGGCAAAAAACGTTCTTTTTACATTAAATTCATCATATTTCACGAACTACGCAATCTATGACCCTGTATTTGTCGTATTTTGATCTAAACTGGATATTTGTACCATTTTCTGTTTTTAAATTGGAATTTTTAAAAAATTGCTCTGAATCTTTTGAAAATAAAAAATTCAAATTCCTGTAGCGCAGCCCCTGCAATGTTCTGGATAGGCAACCCATGCTACATGCGTCCAACTTGTGTTGCTCTACTTGTGGTATGGAAGGGGTATTATCGAGGCGAAACACCCAGTATATTTTTTTCCTGAAATTGAAAAATTATTTATTCAGCTCGATAGTGACCAAAATTAATCAAATTGGGAGAATAAGCTTCCATTGGCATGCCATTTGATATTCTGGAGTGGGGATGAACTCGGGTCAAAATTCAGTTGTGCCCAAATTTGAAGGAGGAGGTGCTGAGGAGCTAAAATTAAGAAAATTGTCCCTTTTTAAGTTAATCAATAGAGGGTCCAAAGTTGTAGAATACATTCAGAAATGAGCTTCCTAGGTAAATTAGAAGGGGAGATATGAGGTATCTTCCCCGTTTTCACCTTGAAAATGGGCTGTTCCTTCTTTATCTCCCCTCCAAATCGAGCAAGGAAGTTGAAATTTGGTATGTAGACATGGTGAGGGCCGTAGATGTGCCTTTTGGGGGTTTTGACTTTTCAACCTCATTGTCCCTCCTTCCCCTTCGAAGTCCCCAAAATGTAGTTTTTCTATCGTTTTTTCTTCTTTTTTTTTGAGTTTGTTCCTCGCATATCTCACCTCCCCCCTTCAATTGAATTGCGGAATTCAAATTTGGTATGTAGGTTTAGTATAGTATAAGTCCTAGATGTGTCTTTTGGTGATGTCGACTGTTCAGCATCATTAAATCTTCCCTCTCCTTACCACTGATTAGGAAAAGAGCGTCGAGAAACGATGCCTTTTTTCAATTCACGATTCCACGAAAATCAGGCTGAGAAAGCATCGTTTAGCGATGCTTTTTTTTTCTTCATTATGTAGGAAATGACGCGATGACGATGACGACGATGAAGAAGGCGAAGCCGATGAGAATTTAAATGTTTTTCTTACTTTCCCACAACAACACACGTTAATCGAATGATTAAATACCGCCATTCGCGAATAATCAAGACGACGACGGTATTTGTTCCTCGTATACGCATTTTTTCGTTGATTTTTTTTGTTCCTTCTTTTTATTAATGACAAAAATTAGGTCACCGAGAAAACCATATAACCATAAGTGCGAGTTATTTCGCCTCATATAGTACACGTATATAAATGGAACCACGACATACGTGTAAAGTTTGCTGCTGATAAACCGTGTCTGTCTGCTGGATCTGGAATACGAGGCGAGCACGAGCAGTTAAATTTCTAATGAAATTGTCGAGAGCAAAGAGGGCGAGAATTTTATCGGAAATAGAGCACTGCATGGGTGCGTGGCGTGGATTCTATATGGATATTAGTTGTTTGCTGCTAAACGAGTTTTCTTTCTCGGTCTATCTGTTCATCTTTTCCACTCATTCTCATATCATCTAGCTCGTATCTTTAGTGTAATTATGTAAAAAATATAGGCATAAGTGTCGTAATTCTTGATGGTATAGTTGGCCATAAAAGAGGGCTAAATTTGCCCTTTCGTTGCGATATAGCGAAATGCCGTTGATCTTCCTTTTAGGCTTAATGGCGCCTAATTTTCTGCAAATGTGTTTTACTACTTACTTAAACAAGAGTATTTTTTTTACGAGATTAAAATTTTTTCTCGTTATTTCTAAAAGGATTTTCGTGTGTTAATGTGCGTACCATGTTGTTGCAGATTTATGTAGGCGTAATTTGAATTTTATTATGTGTTGGACTATACGTACGAGATAAAGGCCGGCGGGCAGAAAAAATGAAATTTAACGCTTGTTGAATATTTTCATGGTGGTGGTAGTGTTGTTGTTATTATTATTATGATCATAGTTGAGGTTTCATTGGGATGAAAAAATGTCCCTTAGATTTGATCAACCAAGTGGAAACATCTTCGGGGAAAAGAAACAGGGATGTAATGTTTCGGGGAATTTTTTTTTGTTCTTTGTAATTCGTATATGATGATTACGCTTTAAGATGAATATTCAACCAAAACTAGCGAGAAAGAAAATATGAAAAAAAAAACTTTTTCATTATATAAATTTTTCCTCTTCCTTGACGTGTTGCTAATCGCTACCTACTTACAATGGAGACCACTACGACCTAATTGAAAAAACTAATGTATACTGGAAACTTTTAATAAATTCGAGTTATTTTATATTTATTTGAGTTTCTTAAATCTTCATGAAAATCACGATGCATATTTTTCCCCCTTCGTGTAAGTGGTTTAAGTATATGTTTCATTTCTATGCAAAAGTAGGAAAAATACGAAATAATTTGAAAGAATTATGTTCAACTTTTTACTCTTGAAATTAAATTACTTACTTATTTTCGTAAGTTTTACGAGTATTAATTTTATACGTTTTACAAAATTTTCACAAATTTTACGTATGTACGATAGTATTTGTGTAATTTTTTTTTTAACATACCCAACTCATGTAGGTTTTGTTCAAAAATGATTAATTTCTATTTTTTACGAAACAATACTGACCTGTTATGAGGAAAATAAAACACCTACGTAATAGTTATCCTACGTATATCAAGGATCTGAAACGTGTGAATCTTTTTGAGTTATTTTTATCGTCATAAATACTTCAAAATATGATTTCTTCGATGATATTATGCTCCAACTTCGACTCAATCTTAATTTACTTTTGTTTTTGACGAAACAATGTAATAACTAATTTTTATTTTTTGTTTCTATCGTTACAGCTGAAGACCATTCGGATTCTGCTGGGACCTCGATACTGGCCAGCAGCAAAATTGAAATCAAATTTACCAAACAGCCTGAAGATGTTATCCTTCCCGCAGGACAAAATTTCACATTCCATTGTCAAATAAGTGTAATTGGAGCAGGATCCAAAAAATTTACGTATCAGTGGAGGTTGAACGATAAAATTTTGAATGAAACTACCAAAAACTTCCTTACAGTCGCGGTACGTACTATTCACGCCTTCAAGTTTTTAAATTAATTTAGTTGTGCGATTCAACGAATCCATCAGGATGTCGAAAAAATTTCCAGTGAACGGGAACAGCTTAGGATGTGTTTTTCATCCATTGTAACCGAATTTTCGTGAGATTTTTGCTTTGGGCATCTTCATTCCCTTGATGCCATTTGTCTCACTGTCACAAAAATCTAAATTATTACGATCGATAGAAATAGTACGGGGTGGGGGGGGTCCTGAAAAATTTATTACGGACCGTTGAACAATTTTTGGGCGTGGTAGATGTTTTAGCCTAATTTTCCATGTCATATCGTTGACCTATGATGGATGAGGATGGTGGGAGATGAATATTAACAAAACCCATTTTGTGCTCCTAGGCGATTGTTGAGACGATTCTTGACCGTGTCTGATACTGATTTCTATTTTCACCTGCCCCCTTCCCCTACCTCGCCCTCTAACTCTGGCAAAAATGATTTACTCGACTCGATACCGACTAAAATCACTGAAATTCGCTCGATAGGTTTGGATTGTTAAAATTCAGTCGTGTTAAAATTTCTGATACCGGGGGGGGGTTCCCCTTTTTGACCTTGAAAAAAGGCCATTTTTCGCATGTCTCCCTTCCAAATTAAGCTAGAAGGTTGAAATTTGTTATGTAGATTTAGTAATGGTTTTACATATGCCTTTTGACTTTTTAGTACTTATGTAACTTCTCACATAGGCGCACCCAAAAATGTTTCAAGGGAAGGGGTAAACTTGCAGTGTAGAGCGAATTGAGAGTGAAATTTTGAAAAAATGGTATTTTTAAGCCATAAAAAATGCATTTGTTAACGTGTAGGTTCCGAATTTCGAAGTTTCATTTGCAATAATGTTGGGTTTTCAATGATTTAGACGTTTAACACATTAATGTAAAAATCTTTCAATTTTTTCATGCTATAATGGGAGCTGTAGTTTCTTAATATTCCCCTACGGTGCACCACTGCTTCCTCACAGTTCCTTAAAAAGTAGTTTCTGAGCGATTTTTTGTGGTTTTTTGAGATTATCTTTTGCAAATCTATCCTGCATCTTAATCGTCGAAGGGAAGGGAGGGAAGGGGGCTTGATATTTCGCACTTTGATTTAGTAGGAATGCTAAATGGGAGGTTTAGATTTTTCGACCCCGTTTTACCACTTTATAACCCCAAAAATTGGGGTTCGTTCGATTTTTCGAGTTTGCCCCTCGCGTATCTTACCTCCAGCTTGAGCCAGGGAGTTGACATTTGTCACGTGTTGATTTAATAATGATGTTAAATATACGTTTTGCGGTGTAGGGGAGAGGGCATGTATAGCTTCTTCAACTCTACTCTAGTTCATCCTTTTACAACCTCAATAATTGGTTTCTGGTCTGTTTTCTGAGTTTGTACCTTGCATATCTTCTCTTTACATTGAGCGAGGTGGTTGAAATTTGGCATATAAATTTAGCAAGAGCTCTAGATCTGTTTTTTTTTTCATTTATAATTTTTCAATACCATTTTTATATTTTACAATCTCAAAAAGTGCTGGTTGATCGATTTTTTGAGTTGGTTCCTCGCATAACTCCTCCCCCCTCCTCCTAACTCTCACCGCACTCGTTGAACTGTGGAGCTGGAATTTGGTATGCACATTTGGTTGAGGTTGTAAATGTGCCTTTTTTGAGTTTCAAAATCGACATTTTTTTCTTGTAATTCTGTACTGAATTTCGCAAAAATATGGCTAAAAATTCAACGCAAAGCCGGTTACTCCTGCTACGAAGTTCAGATTTATAGCCGTGCAGCTGAGATTTGCCCAAGCTATTCCAAAAATTCTAGAAAACCAGTTTTTTTTCACCATTTATATTCTTCAAGATGGTTCTGTGGAAAAGGTCCATAATTTTAAATTATTAATTTGACAATATTTCCGTGACTTTTTCCCCAGGAGGTCATGGGGAGGAGCTAGGTGTCCTGAAAAAAAAAAAAAATTTGAAAATCTGGTTAATTCACTTTTAGGAGCATTTTTCTTGCATAGTGAGAAAAATGTAATATCGTCCATTCAAAAAGTTGCAACTTTATCAAGAGATAAGTCCGTTATGTTGAAAAATTCGAAAAATTGATTCACACGTTTTAAAAATTTTTTTCTTTGTGTTTATGGGGCGGAGCTAAGGTGAAAAGAGACACATTTGGAAATTCCTCTTGAAATGAATAAAATTTAAGCTTATACGATTCATGTATGAAATCCACCTAGCTAAAAGTTGATTGAGCCTAATACAGAAGTTTTCATAATGTTAGAATTCGTTTTTGACAACCATTTGAGTGTTGGGACCTCAAATTGAGCTTCCGAAGGGAAGGTTTAAAATCCAAAATTTGTCAAATTTTGGACATTGCTGTCGATTTACCAAATACCAAAATTGTCTCAGATCTTGATAATTTCAAGATCCTGAAACAGCACATTTTAAAATCCATAATACCAAATTCGATACCGATTCGTATGTATTTTACAAAATTTTGAATTTGATCATCTAGTTTTAGGGTCCGATTTGGACCCAAAAGTCAGAAGCTTTTACTCAACAATAGCAGTAAATTTTACCCCCACTTTGAGAAAAAGCGAAGGGTCTTATATTTGTCTCATTTTACAAATGTTATAGTGGGAAGTACTATGCAAGAAAAATGCTCCTAAAAGTGATATAAGTTGATCTTTGAGAATTATTTGTCTAAATTGGAGATTTTCAAAAAATATTATTTTCTGGACGCCTCAGCTCCTTCCCACGACCTCTTGCAGGAAAAAACCACAGGAGTAAAAATATTAGTCTTTTGTTGCCCTACAACTTCTATTTCAACATTTTTTCCTCAAGTGCCTTAATTGAGATGTTATTTCCGAAAACCAAAATCCGAACCTCCTCGTCCCCCAAAATGAGGGATAAAATAAGCATGGATTTTAGAAAAATTCAACGTATACGAAATTTTCAATTTCTGAAATTTTGGTCGAATTTGGGAAATTTTTGAGCTTAAAAGCTCGAACTATATAACTTCGAAATTATTATTTTTTAGACATTTCCCAATACTTGGACCCTTTTCCCGTCCCCACCGTTCATTTTATTTGATCTAGGGTATAATAATGAAAAATTGGCTGAACTCATCTTTTTTTTGGAACTCGAGCTAAACTTTTACTCCCTCCTTGAACCTTTTCACTCTAGGACAACCACTAATCGCACGTGTCAAGGAAAATAAAACATTCCTAAGAGGGAGAGAGAGAGAGAGAAAAAAGTATCTCGTTTCAATTGTCGGAAAATATCTAGTACTTGCCGGGGAAAAAAAATCCAACCAACGGCAACAAAATAAATAAAAAATAAATACTGTGAAATAGAACTAGAACACGTTTTGTAAAACTTGGTCGTCGTCGAGGATGGTTAAGACGTAGAATTAACTTTAAACGGGTATATATTGGCGAAGATTTGCAATAGAACTAACCGTAAAACCGCAAACTTAATAGTGGTTCTCAAAACTGCACGAGTGTGTTAGGCGTAGCGTGCTGTATCGATAAGTAGGTAGGTTAGGTATACCTATTATGTGTATAGAGAGTTTACCAACAGGAGGTTTTCCATTGAATTGAAGCTCGCTATAATTACTAGGTGAATCGTGGTGTGTGTAGTGTACCTGAGAATACGGTACGGTGGGCAGGGCACGATGCGGCTGTTTGGTGCTGTAATCGTTTAAAAGGCCAGGCGCGCAACGGGCAAGCGACAACGCGAAACACGATGACGATGACGGGTGAAAACGTGAAACGATTTAAATGACATTATGGTGGCTTTTTCGGGTGTAAATGATTCGATATCGGATGTAACGAAAGTTGCTGGTAATTGACTTAGTCGTTTTGTTTGCCGGAGACTGAGAGACGACAGACGAGTAATGCTGCGCTGTGATTACGTAATTGTTGTGGTATGCGTGTGTTTTTAATGTCGTTGTTTCGCACGTTGTACCTCACCTCCCCCTCCACTACTCCTGTTTGGTACGATGTTTCCTCTCGATATAGTTACGTACTTATTTCGGCGTAATATATAAGTATATGGGTATTATATTGGAAAATGTATCTGGTGTACCAGGTAGTGAGTACTTCTACTTACCTATTAGTTCTTATAAATAAACACGTTGGATGATTTTTTTGAAAAGAGTAAAATGTACAAGTATCGTGTTTAATAAGCGTGATTGATGATATCGTTCAAATATTGGAAATTTTTTTGCAAAATAATTCGAACGAAATGGAAATAGAATTATGGTAATGTGAAGTGTGATCGATATGGTTTTCAGAGTGCAAAATTTCTATACGAGTACTTTCTCAAGGAGGTATCTGCTTTACGAAGAACCCGATATTTCTCTTTGTTCGATTAATTTCCAATTCCATCGTATACCTATAACATATATAAGATGTGCTTTACGTATGCATTTGTATTCGATATTGTTGATTTTGTAATGTACCCAGCCATCAGTACATAAAATCGAACTTCGTTTTCAAGTGCTTATACTTGTCTATCGTTAAAAGATTTTGTTTTTGTTTACGTATGAGGAAGAGATAACGTATCGAGAAATCAATCGCCCTCTTTTCAATAAATACCTACCTGGTACCTACATACACCTTGCATACGCGATTATAAAGTAAGCTGAAGACTGGCATACACATAATACACGTACATAGTTTAGCTTATACCTATTGCCTACATATTATATACCTACCTACCTACCTACCTACTGAACGTACGTACGTACTATACATATAATAAAAATAAAACTGTCAAATATCAACGTTATTCTCTCGGTGGTCACGTTGGATATAAAAATAAGGCATCTCAAGGTGAAAAGAGTCGTTAATCTCTTGAATCCTTTTGAATTTACGGTGCACCACGCAACCGTGCTGGAACCGGAATTAACGAGGAGGTATATTGGCGAATTATTATACTGCCGATGCGATGTCTTGTACAGTGTGTATTTTGTATTCGCCCATATGTACGCATAATTGTACATACATATAATATATGTATGTAGTATATCCTCTTTTTTTTTTTTTTTTTTTTTTTTTTTACCGCCAATGCTGTGCTGCGTTATTAATGACGTCAGTAGGCTGTTTTACATTAGTGATGAGTAATTTTTATTTGTAATTTATCGACAGACGAAAAAGAAGAACAAAAAAGGGAAAGATAAATCAGACGATGTGTACTATTGCGTCGTCAATACCACATTAGGATCGTTGAGAAGTCGATCAGCCCGTCTCCAGGTTGCAGGTATGTAACGTAATGCATTTTATCGATAGTTTTAAGCTAAGCCTGCCACACGAGTCGTGGATAGCATAGATTTATAGTACACACGAAGGCAAATTCTTCGTATCCACTTGAGACCCGCTTTTCCCCAAAGATGGCGCTGTACAGATATCTAATAATTGAACGAATGAGTAATTTCAAAATTTCGATGCGATAAACTATCCGAGTGGTGGACCTTGTAGATGAAAATTTTTTCTACAAATTTTGTCATATGCATATTTTGCCTTTCTTCACTATTGAAGGGGCAGTATTCGTTTGAATTTTATAAGCCCCTTCAAATAATCAAGATTGGCAAATTTCGCATGTAACTAAAATTTTTGCAAACGTTACCTACTGCCAGGTCTACTGTTCCAAAGCGCAATTTGGACAAGCGCTTTGAAAATCATTCAAAACAAATTCGCGACAAATCCCATAGTAAAGCACATCCACCACCAGCTCCATATTCTCGAAACCTTACAATTCGATATTAAACTGATGTACATACCAAGCCACGTAGGAATTCTTGGAAACGAAGAAATAGACCATCACGCAAAATCTGCTACTAGCTTTTCTACTATCAATTCGCTGTCTATTCAGGATCTAAAAAATCTCTTCATCCAAACTCAAAGAAACTCCTTAGTAAAACTGTCACCCATCCTAACATCATTTCATTACTTCTCATTTTTTCCAACTTCTACTCACTGTCACCCAATTTTTCCAACTCCCGAACGCTGGGAGGGGAGGGGGGTGCGACGCCCCCACACCCCGTCCTTTCGGTAGGCCTCTGGCCAGAAAAAAATTTTCACAATGTTTCAATTCTAAAGTAAAATGTAAAAATGTTTTTGGATCTTGAGGGACTCGTATTTCAGAAAATTACTTGTCCTCATCAAATTTAAAATGAATAAATACATAAATAAATTATCTTGGTTCCGGATAAATGTACCTTTACACAAGACACACATTCCACTGACCCCTTTTAAATCTAATATTCATTACTGTTGACTAAATTGTATCCTAAATTATGATATCTTTTCAGCACAGCTTATATGTTGAACCCCTTTACGACTCGAAGACACAAAGTAGGTACACGCTAAGAAAAAATTTTCGTCATTAGAATAAAACTCTCTCCGGCTGAAACGATGAATAAAATTACTCGAAATGTCATGTTTTAAAAAATCAGAGGTGTATTTAAAAAAAATGAAAAAACTATTTAGAAAATTCAAATGTTTTGAGAAAAAATACATCATTTTGAAACTGTAAAGATGATGTAGAAAAACGAAGCAACTGTCCAAAAATCAATGATCTTTCCAGGGGTCATTTTTTGCATTTTGAATGCATAATGATGATAAAAATCGTTCGAAATGTTAATTTACAACTCATAAAATGTGGCAACATAAAAAAAAATCTTCAAAAGACGTACAAAATATCGAAAAAAAATTTCAAAAAAAAATTTTATACTTAGTTTAAAGAACATAAAAAATAGAAATATTTCTCAAAAACAGTGTAAAATGTTGTGAAAATCATTAGAACATCATTTCACAGTTCAACTCTACCCCCTCTCCAATGTAAAATAATGGAAAGTTCACTTGAACACAAGAAATGTCATTTTATATTTCAAAAAAATGTAAGCCTAGGAAAAAATCTTTAAAGCAAGTAAATTTTTGCTTTCAAACGTTAAAATGATGGGAAAAACAGCTTAAAATCGCCCAACAGCTCAAAAAATGTCGCAAAGTGCAAAAAAATCTTCACAAAATGTTGATCCTCAAAATATTGATTTGAATTTTTTGGGGGTGAAAAATAAAATTAAAAAATACTTTTATTTATTGTGCCATCAAAAATGATGATAATTCGTAATTTTTTTGGAAAAATTCGAAATGAATGATTTTTAAACATAATTTTAAATTATATAAAAAGCAAAAAAAAAAACACTTAATTCTCATTACAAATTTTGAACATTTAAACCAGTACATTTAAAAATTGAACAAATGAGCAATTTCAAAATTTTCATCCAATCATCAATGCACGCAGCGCATTTTGTAGACAAAAGTTTTTTCTAAAAATTTCGTCATATACACATTTCGCCTACCTTCATTATTGAAGGGGCAGCATTCGTTTGAATTTTACAAGCTCCTTCAAATAATCAAGATAGGCAAATTTTGTATATAACCAAAAAAGTTCCAAAAGCTGCCTATTACAAGGTCCACCATTCAAAACCAACATCTGAACAAATTTTTCGTTCTCAAAATTTTACATAGCTCCAATTACCACCAATGTAAAATTTTGGAAACAAAAAATTTAGGGAATCGCTTTGAATCAGAAATTGTTTGTTTTGAAAATCAAGAGTGGGAAGTGTAAGTAAA
>FIZR01017551.1:0-29420 GCA_900060175.1 Ferrisia virgata
GCTGAAGTATTGCCAGAAGTGTGCCATTTCTGCTGTCAGAAGTCTCACGTCAGAACTGTGTCATGTAACACTACTTATGCTGACACCCTTTGCGCGGCAGTGTGTTTTTTAACGTAGATTTACCTAACATGATAATTTTTGGCGAACTCGGTTGCGCAAGGGTCGAAAAACCTCAAAAATCGTAACAAAATCTTCAATTTTAGCATATTTTTCAAATTTTGAGTGCTCCACATTGGGAAGAAAGACCAAATAAAGGAACCAAAGTCGAATTCGCGTTTAGCGAGTCAAAATATCCTAATAAACACCATTTTCGCAGTAATTTTACTTAAAATCTGGAAATTCATTTTTTTTGGTCATGAAATAGTTAAAAAATCAGTGAAAAAAGTGAATTTTGAAACTTTATGTAAAATAATACCGAAAATAATATTGATCGATGTATTCTGACCCGCTACACACAAATTTAGGTAGACCATTACATTCCTAAAGGTTGTCGAACAGCATGGTTCGAACATTACACAGCACTCATTATAGTCAATATCATTTCTACCTTTATACATCCTCAGTCTATCCGAATTTCGGTCAGTTTTATTGCTATCAAAATGAATAAAAATTTCTTTCTATTTTTAACGATACTATATTAATGTTCTGGATTGGATTTTCATCTTTTCTTGTGGAAGTATTCGCGTAATAAATATCTAGTAATAAACTGATCACGTACATCTATTAACATATGCTCAAAATCGACTACGCATTTATATTAGGCATATAATAAAAGTCATAGGTACGTGAAAGATTAACCAGTGAAACATTTTCATGGTCAATTTGTTGCAACAGATTCTCGAATCATCAGTAATAATATCTACATGAACAATAATCATAACGTCATTAACCAATGAATATAAATTATCAATATTACTTATTCTTAAATATTGTAACAGTTCTGCGCGTAAGCTCGGAAGAATTACTACTGGTTTATTTTTTTTCGCAACGCTCGAGCTTCTAGCATCGAAAATTTCATACGCCCAACATATTCGCGAAATCGTCGCGACATAATTATCTCATCTTATGATCGATTTTCATCTCGTACCAAAATTCTAATAATCATCATTACACGTCGAGTGGAGCGTATATTTATCTACGAGTAATATTTTGTTATTCGCGCTGCTGTGTCGATTTTCGCCATCGACACCTGATCCGATCCATCCATTGTCACGATACAGGTAATCAGCAGCAAGAATAAGGCGAATAATTTATGCTGCTACAAGTATATTGTACAGTGTAAGTTTACCGCTGACAAAAACAATTGTATCTCGTTACAGCAACTCATTTTGACGATTGTTTCGCGTATATAAAGGTGCGACTACGTACATTACAATTGTTGTGTACACTTTCGAGTAAGTCAACAAGCAACATTTTTTTTTACGTGTACTTGTGTACCTTAACCTACCTTTACTCGTACCTACTACTACAGTATTGACATTGTATCCAGTGCACGATAATGATGACATTACGCGAATACACCAAATACATCTCCATCGAACCGGTATTCTTCTGCCATTACACCACGTACATTTTGCTGGATCTGATCAACACGAATTTATACCTTCAAAAAAGCTGCCGTTTCAACCTAACCAGCGAACCAGATTTGAGTACAGCTTGCGACGATGAAAAACGAGGAGTATTATTCGCGTCGAAAATAAACTCGAATTATCGTTACGTCATGTTCACCGTTTGCATATTGTTCACAATATTGGCCACGTGCTGGAGTGACGAATTTGGTCGCCGTCGAAGACCTCTGATATTTTTACCAATCTTTGGTCAGCTGTTGCAATCGATGAACGGATGCTTGCATTCGTATTTTTGGTACTGGACACCGACGGCAGCCGCCATATCTGATATGATATTCGAAATGTCTGTCGGAGGAGTTACGCTGATGATTTACGCTGCTCAGATATACGTCTGCGATACATCGGATACGGAAAATCGTACTATGCGGTTAGGATTATTATGGGGAGTTAAGACTCTGTGTATGCCCGTAGGTAACGGAAGTGCCGGATTTTTAATCCGAACCGTAGGATTTTTTTACTCGTATTCCGTATGCTTGGTATTATCGGCTGTTTCGCTGGTACTGGCTGCGCTTCTAGTCAAGGATATTTCCGTTCCGACAGACAAGCCGAGTAGTTATTTGCAATTATTCAACCCGATACGTATTGTCCAGCGTAGTTTTCGAGTTGTTTTTAGGCGAACCCTAGGAAGTAAACGAGTGCTCGTTTTAATGCTATTGGTTTTATACATTTCGGTGTATTTCACCTTTCAAGGTAGGTGCGTCCACGTCGTCTCTTCGTCTTATGCGGTTGTTTTTATTTTTTTTTATTTTTTCACATGCGATTGGTTTATATGTATTACACGTGCGAATGTAGTAACTCTGGTATACGTACATAGGAAAATATTGCGCGAAGAGGAAGCGAATAGTGTGTAAAATATATTGCGATTAAACTGAAATAAGTATCGCTTTGGGCGATGTAATTAAACGATGCATTTGACGACGATTGTACGTAGCAGTTGGGTACGCTGTTACTAAGTAAAATACCCACATGCATACGAATACGCATCGGATTTTTATTTTCCAGGAGAAAAAACCGTACTTTATTTATTCATTCGATATAAATTCCATTGGAATGAAAAGCAATACAGTCTTTATCTTGTTTATCGGAATATCGTCGTTATTTCCGGTACATAAATTTATTCATTTTATTTACTTATCTATGTATTTTTTTTTTTTTCACTATTTTTATTTAATTTGCTGAATTTAATGCGAAGTGACCATGCAATTTAGTCTACCTGGTACCAACGTACATCTACATGTAGCTGCGTATAATACTCTTAATGTGGAAGTATATTCAATTTCAGGTACAATTTTTTGTTCGTTTATTCTAAGCAAATGGTTACGAATGCACGATGCTGTGATCGGAGCTTTTGCTGCATTGTGGGATATTAGCTCGGTGATTTGGTACCTTTTCGCTGATCAGGATTGGCATCTTTATATTGGTAATATAGATTTTTTTTTTTAATTCAACTCTGTATGTCGAGAAAGTAATTAGTGATTAGTGTCCAATAGTAGTCGAATAAGGTTCAAATTTACCCTCCCCAACGAAAGCTCAAAGCTAAAAAAAAAAAAAACTGATTTTCATGTAATATTACAATTAGGAGAATTCAGTATAGGGAGCGTTCAATAGGGCTAAAAAATCAGAACTCCTAAAAGGCACATCCAGAGTCTTCACTGACTTTCCATAGCTAATGTCAACTTCCTAGCTCCATTTGGAGGGCAGTTATGCGAAGAACAAACGTTAGAAATTAGAAAAAACGACCAGAAAACCATAAATTTAAGACTGTGAGGGGGTGCAATGGGGTTGAAAAGTCAAGACCCCCAAAATGCATACCTAGGGCTCCTACTAAATGTACATACCTAATTTCAAGTCTCTAGCACAATTAGAAGGGAAGTTATGCGAGGAAAAAACTCATAACATAAGAAAAAACGTCCAAAAAACCACATATTTGGGACTGTGAAGGGGTGAAATGGGACTGAAAAGTCGCGCCCCCAAAAGGCACATTTAGGGCCCCTGCTTAATGTACATACCAAATTTCAACTTCCTAACTGATTTTGGTGGGGGATAGGAGAGGAACAGATCTTTTTCAAGGTCAAGAAGGGGGAAACCCCTTACATCTCCCCTCCTAATTGAATTAAGAAGTTGATTTTTGGATATGTTATGCAACTTTAAATTGTCTATCGGTTGACTCTAAAAGGAATATTTTTGATGTTTTTGACCTCTCAGCACCCCCTCCCCCAAAATGGAGCAAAACTGAATTTTGACGTAAGGTCTTCCCCTCTCATATATATCTAATGCGCCGCCAAACTGAGCCCATTGACCGAATTGGAGCGATTTTGGTCATTATCGAGCAGAGCAAATGATTTTAATGTTTGGGAAAAAATAAATATCTGATATGGCCAAAAATTGGTTTAATGGTCTTCTAGTACCCCAAACAGATTTTGTTGGTATCCCCCCCCCCCCATTGATCATTGATAAACTGTCATAGCCTGGTTTTTATTGACAATATGACACAGAAAATCAGGTTAAAAATACCAAAAAATTCCAAAAATTATAAAAAAAATTTCGAAAATTTCATCAAAAATGGGTTTAATACCAGCATCTGTATCCTGGTTTTGTGGGAGACCAAAAAAACGCAATTTTTCACACTTTTTGAAATATTTTAAAATAATTCGAAAAAAATTTCAATTGATATAAATGTAGTTATGGCCCACTTAATGCAATGAAATCATCATAGGCCTTTCTTTCACTTCTACTGATTTTTTTTTTTTTGAAAACTAAGAAATTAGAGAAAATGACCTATTTTTCATAAAATTAAGATGTTTCAGCATCACTGGAAAAGGTAAAAGAAGAGAAAAATCGCTGAAAATGGTTAGATGAGTTGAAACGGTTGTATTCGACCCATTTCAATTGAAATTATTTTTTAATGGAATTTTTCTCGAATTAAGCATTTTAAAATATTTCAAAAAGTATGAAAAATAACGTTTTTCTGGTCTTACTGAAATAGAGGGTAGAGATGAAAATTATCTTTGTTGATTATTTTGAGTATAAATAGCACTATTCAGCTTAAACCAATTTTTAATAAAATTTTTCAAAACAATTATTTTTACAATTTTTGAAAATTTTTAGCTTTGAGCTGTGACTGGTTTCAACCTCTTAGCTTGAATTGGAAGAGAAATGTACGTGAAACAAACTCAAAAAATAAAAAAAAAACTGACCAAAAACCATTTTTTTGGCTCTATGAGGGGGGGGGGTGCAATACTGGTAAAAAATTGAAACTTCAAAAAGGCACATTTAGGAACCTATGGAAAAAAAAGAAACGAAGTAAATATCTGATATGGACAAAAATGATCTTAATGGTCTTCTAGGACCCGGAAGTAGGTTTCGTTGACACTCCCTCCTTCATCCAACGAACGTCGATCGTTTGTATTAGCCTGGTTTTCATTTACAATATGACATAAAAAAACAGGCTAAAAATTTGCCTGAAGTGAGAAAATTATCATTAAAAAAACATCCAAAATTCTGTAAACGTTTTTAAACTTGGTTTGAAATTTTAAAAAAATTGATACAATAATTATAACAAATAATGGAGAAAATATTTGAAAAATGTAGTAGGGATGAATAAAAGTTGGTAAAAAATCATTAAACTCATACACACATAGAAAACATTCCTGAAGAGTTTTAAAGTGTATACTCGAAAGAGAAAGTTCATGGAAAATAATATCAAAGTTATTCCAAGTATTAAAACTGGTGGCTCAAAAGGTGAAAGCAAGAGACCTTCCCCACCCTTCCCTCCAGTCACCCAACTCAAACGGGATTTTCAAACGCGATAGTTGCTACTTTTAAACGTGAAAACCTTCAAAATTCATAAGCATTTTTTACTTCGCTTTGGCCAGAAGTATTATTATTTTTCGATTCAATATTTTTAAAAAAAATCAAAAAATTCTCAATATTTTATAATAAAGATGTAATAAATTAGATGAAAATTTTACCAAATTGCTATATTAAAAGAACAATACACGTGAAGAATTTTAAATCTCGAGCTATGCAAACTTGTTCACACAGCAATAGTTTGAAATGTTGTACTATTAAATTGAAGGAGGTTTTAAAATGTTACCAATATCTGTACCAAGACCATCGCCAACTTATTTCTTACTAATGAATCGTATGTGTTATTTTTGAAGCCGCTCTATTTGATATATTCCATGGGACAGCATTATCAGTCAGCGTTTCATTTTTGAGTAAATACTACGAAGGTAACGAGTTCGGTGAGTTGATTTCATTTCAAAAACTTTGAATAACTCATAGATGACTCGATGCTCATGCGATCATAAGTATACCCATAATCGTACATGATCTCTTAAATGTTTTTTTTTTTTTTAGGTAGATTAAACGCGGTCATCAATATTTTCTCATTGGCTATACCATTTAGTCATCCAGCGTACAATATTGTTTTTCAGAAAACTATTGATTACTTTCCATCGGCCTTCTTCTTGATTAGCCTTTTCGTAAACGTTGCAGTTTTCGTGTTATATTGGTGAGTAGGTAGAGGTGCATTATTATGTGAACTGATCCACATATTTAAGCTCATTATTTACTGAATTGCCACCGGTGTGTATGTTGATTATCATCATCGATTAATTTTCTGTTTGGTCGATATGTTTCAGTACTTCGTATATGTTGTGTCGAACAGTTATCCATTAATGAAACATCTCAGCTTCAAGACTGAGTTCCATAGGTACAATGAAATATGATTCATTTCAACATCGTACAAATAGAATAAATTTGCGGAAAAATATAATCTACTAATTTGAATTACACTTATTTCAGTCATACATGGGCTGTATCCACTTTTACATCAATTTCATTTCAATACATCTCATCAATTGTAGTGCAAGTACATGTTATGACGATCGATCGTTCTGTTCTCTTATCTATCTCCTAAATTATCTGTCTCTGGAAAATATTCCAAATAGATCCAAGGCTACTTGCCAGTAATAAATGAATATTTTTCAACAACTTGAATATTTTCATTGATGTGCGATATTGAGAACGAAATCGAAAAAAATTACACTACCCTTAAGTAAGTTATTTATTACCCCGCATGCGACCCAAGTTCGAATTTTTTCTTGAGTCAATACATTTACTTTGTAATTGATACAATAATAAAGAAGATGAAAGTAAACTTCGCTAAAAACTTGATTACGAGCACAAACCGTTCAATTTTTTTGAAATATATTTATGATCATTAATTATTTCGTAGACTGTGTTTCTGTAATTCATTAAATTCGTTTGTGCTTTTTGTACACAATCAGAATGGATATCAAATATTACTGGTTTGACTGGGACAGTTTTTCCAAATTCAGCGAGTGAAGAGCAATATTCTTTAGCTTCTTTATCTGTCATATTATGATAACAAAGTTTTCCAGTTATTTCTCGATGGTTTGTGATTTCTCGTTCCAGTTCAGCGTACATTTCTGCTTTATTAGGAAGAGAAACTTCTTTTTTAAGAATGTTCAAAAAGGAGCTGATCTGAAATGAACAAATATCGCGTGTTAAAGGTATTTGTTCGTGTTATTAGAAAAATATTATCTGACTCAAGTATGTAGATTAGGAAAGAGTAAGCAAAAATAGACCTCGGATATTAACTAAACTCATGGAGGTGGTTGAATTCAAAAGTGCGGTGATCCACCTACGTTCACGGTGAGCTTCCGCCCCTCCCCAAAATGTTTCAACTGAGCCCTCCTGCCAAGTCAATACCATCCATAGTCATACTCGACTTCTATGTACGTGTGAACCAATTCAAGCATATTCGGTCAATCTTGAGCTAAGCAGATGATTTTCAGTGTTGCAAAGAATAAAAATAAAAATGAATATCTGACATGGCCAAAAATAGTTGTGATGGTCTTGCAGGACACCAAAATATATTTTTTGATCCACCCTCCCCTTACACGCCAATTGTAGGTCGATAGACCATAATAACCTGGTTTTCATGGGCAATATGACATGAAAAGATCAGGCTAAAAATAATCAAGTTTTTTGTTCTCAAGGGAGTGTAGGTTTATACACCTCGATCGAATGTGTACTTAAAAATATTGTATAACAAACGAAAGCACCTTTTTACTTTTTTTCATTTCTTTCTTTCAACTGTACAAGGCATCAATTTTAGAAACTCCTCTCCCCGCCCCATTTTAAACGACGAGTTTCTGGTCAAGGTTATACCTTCATCGCACCTACGATTGACAATGAATTGAGAAGCCTCCATTCAAAATCTCGCACCCCACTACTCAAAAGGAGAGGGTGAAAACGATAGGTCCTGAAAGTAAAATAAACGTAGTTTTTCGTCTCTAACATACCCTAAAAATGGTGTACGACTCCGGTAACAAAGCTGAAAGGATTCGATTGAGTTTTCGCATCTACCTAATGCATTTTTGGTTCGATCCTAGACCACTTTTGGCCCCCTACCGCCAGGTTAAAAAGTTACAGAAACTTAAATCACATCTTTTTAGCTCTGTGACTGGGATCATAATCAATTTTTAGGGCCCGTTTTGAGCTAAGGGCATAGAATTTTATACGGTGGTGTTTCAACTCAAAGTTAACCACCTTCGTGATTTTTATCAAAATCCGAGGTGTGTTTTTCTCCCTTACCCTAAAGCAGATATTTCATTTTACTTGTAAGTCAAACAAAGCAATGCCAGCAGGTGTTCTTGGAATTCCTACGATGCACATTGTGGGATGCTCAATATTGATGAAATGTTTGTAAAGTGGTTTAACCGTTCCATTTTCTGTAGTCACCTTACACATAGGATCGAGAAAAGGGTATTCACACGTGTATCCTAAATCGTAGCAGAAATCCACACACATTACAGTTTTCAAAACAGAACATTATTACTTGTTCATCGTAATTCAGCTAGTCGTGTGATCAATATGTTATTAACCTGTACAATACAAAATTGTATCAACGAATATCTTCGAACCATCAACAAACACAATATTGCCATCTTGAATTTCTCGCACGTCTGGTTTTTGCTGCAAATTATTCGGAAATGGAATGTTACGTATTTTCTCATTATGATGGCTCAAATAAACCTGCAAATGAGGAAAATTACTGGTTCTTTTAGGTTCTAACTAGGTCAACATTCACGTGAAGATGAAATTTTGTAAGTAGATACTGGTACTGCAGAGTAGGTGTGTATTTTAATTAGTTCCTGAACTTTTCATCAGTAACAGAATTGCAATCATCAGTTCATATTACCTATATTGTAATACGACCTCAAAATTCATAATATTTCCTACCATGGGTATCTAGTGGGTTTTTAATTATATTAGTGTCAGAATCGGTATCACGAAGTAAATCTATATTCTGTCAGTCAAAAAGTGCTCTAGAAAGTGAACTTTCTTTTAATATGGCGAGTAACAGAAAAGTTTTCAAGGAATTACGACTCACGAAAACGCTCGTTCAGAGAATGCTATTTCCCCAAACCTAAGATCATGCACTTCTGAACTTTGGGACAAAAAAGTTCAAAATTTTAGACTTGTAAATGCTTTTTGGGAATCTCATATCCTCAGCTTCAGTCCCGTCCATTTAGACACTAACCCTCTTGAAAAATTTTGAAATATGCATGTGATAATATAACTTTAGCTTTTTAATTTCATTTTTTCCGTTCAATCCACTTTTTATGCTCAAATCGAAAAAATCGTTTTCTCCCTCAGCCTCTCCCCTGTCCACGTGATACTTTTAGCCTCCCTCCCCCAACGAAAATTCCAAAATATTAGTTGTTGTGTGAAACAAATATTTTTATCGTGTTATTTACTCGAATGGTACAATTTACTTATCTGCAGTGTATATCTCACTATATTTCTCCTCAGCACAAACCTCAAATTCAGGTTCGACATCTCCCCTTCCCCCCTGGTTACGTGAGAAGGTGAAAAACGTACCGCGAATATTGATCATCTTGAGGAGGGGGAAGGGGTTGTTGCAACATCGAGAGTTGCTGCTTAAAGGGGTGAACGGGGTTTCAGGCGTTGAAAAATCAATTTTTTTTTGAAAATTCATACAATACAATACGCTACCCTTGACTGACCAATATCAACACCATTGATTAAGTTCATATAACCAAGAGAAGCCCTGATTCCAAAAACCTTTCCTAATAAGCATCAAAAACGACCGTCCACCCAAAATCGATCTAGCTTGAACCAAAATGTTACTTATGGTCTAAAAACATAGCAAAATAATTTTTAACCCCTCACATCCACCCCTTCAGGAATTACACCCCCCCTCATTTCGAAATTTCAACACACGATATCACTGCAAGGAGAGGGTAAAAAATTTTGAAATTTTCATAGATTATACATTTTGCTGACTTCTATGAATGAGAATTTTTTGAAAATTTTCAGATTACTTTTTCCCAATTTTTTTTTATGTTGAAATTTTCAAAAAAAAAATCAAAAAAATTTACGGGGGTACCAAATTTTAGCTTTTTTTGTTGATCAGATCAAATTTTCATAATTTAAACGACGATGAGATAATTTTGAAATTTGAAAAATTCGCCAGAATTCGAGAAATGCATTTCAGGACTTGAAATTTTGGAAATGATGTTCTTTTAATATGTCTTTTCAATTTATCCATGAATTGACTCGAAATTTTACTTTTGGTTGGGATACCTGCCTTATTATTAATTATAAAAAAGTAGTGAAACACGTGTTTTTTTTGGTTCTGATTTTTTTTGAGCATGCTGCACTCAATTTCGGAACCTTACAGAAATATATGTCATAGATGACCACCTAACAAAGATAAAAAAATTTCTAGCCATGAGTCCCCCTCCCCAAATTTTTTAATTTTTTTTAAATTTCAATATAAAAAAAATGGGATAATGTAAACTGAAAATTTTTATAAAATTCTCATTCATAGAAGTCAGTAAAATTTCAAAATTGTTTACCCTCCCCTTCCAGTGATATCGCGTCTTGAAATTTCAAAATAGAGGGGAGCAATGATTCCAGACGGGATGGGTGTGGGGGTTAAAAATTATTTTGATATGTTTTTAGACCATAAGTAACACTTTGGTTCAAGTTTGATCGATTTTGGGTCGGCGGACGTTCTTGACGTTTATTAGGAGAGCTCTTTCCAACTGCTCTCCTGAAAAGTTCATTTTTTGCACTTTAGGTACCTGGTTCTCGAAAACTAGCCTATCAATCGAATTGATCTTTTTTTTTAAATGTCAAAGGCAGCTTATTTTATATTTTGAGTGTGAAATTATAAGGATTATCTCGCACATGCATCGTATATGCCAAAAAGGGTTGAATTTATTGCCAAACTTTTGACTTAATAGTGGAGATGGTTTGGTATTTTCAAATTTTTCCACTCTATTTTTAGACTAGACTTTGCTGATTACTCTAAAAAAAAAGAAGTAATTCCATACGTGCTATATTTATTCACAAAACTGTGCCTTTGTGAGTCATGCTTTTCATTACATTTTGTTGACCTGTGAATAATGGCATTCCTGTTTTTTTTTTCTCTCCTACGTAGTACAGATTATGCAAAATTAAAGTTATTGTGCTAATTTTTTTATGCTGCAGGACTGCGTGAACTAAAAACCTTGAATTCACTACTAAAGAGAGATTTTTATTACCAGGCAAATAATATCTCTCACTGTAACACTCAAAGATTTTTTTGAAAAATTATTTTTTCAACTCCCGAAACCCAGCCCTCTTCTTACCTGCTCCAACGATGTTTTATTCACCTCCCTCCCCCGCCGAATTAAGGAGTTTTTTTAAGGGAGGAAGAGGGTCTGCTTTCACGTTGTGAATATATGCTTTTAACTGCTCAAACGATGCTCTATCTTCTTGTACAGGTTTTATTCTCCTACTCGTAATTAGAGGAGGCTATTGTCTCTACATCCTCTCCCTCAAACGTGTTTTTAAAAAAAGGCGGTAGGCAGTCTGCTCTAATGTCGGGAATGCATGCTATTAACTGCACTTACGATGCTTTATCCTCTCTCCCTTTGTATAGTTTTCACCTTTTCCTCAATTGAGAGGGGGCTATGAAATCTATCTAGAAATTTCCCTTTCCAATGATAGATGAAATAATTCTGCTGCGTAACCTACAGACCTACTTTTTGAGCGGTTGCGCAAATTTGAATTGAAATATCTGTCGCCGAAGATTTTCCTCCTATTATAAGAACTATTTGATTTTTGAATTTCGACGGCTCTTTATAATCGTGACTATGCATTTGAAATCCTGAGAAATTCTCGATGTTTGTTATCCGTGGAATCAATGGGCTACTTAGTTTGCTGTCGACAATAAAGAAAATAGAAAACAATCGAGTGATAATGAAAAGTATTTCGGCGTGAGGGAAAGTTATCGATATTTATTCCCTCGATCATGACCATACCCAACACATATGATAACTGCATCGAAATTATGATAATTATTCTCCTTTTGATTTTCCAAGTCAATAACCGTAATTTTCCATTTTCCTCCGGGCTGTGGCGATATATTTTTCACATAATGGCGGAACTATGCGTCACATTGCAATATACATGTATGAAGAAACCAGTAAAAATTGATTAGCTATTACACGAATTATCGAAACTTGATAAACTAATAATTTATCAGTCATTAAAATGATACTTTGATATATTTCCGTAATCCGTAGTGATCGGCGTAATCTTCGAAATATTGCAAAACTTCGCTCGCATCTATAAAAGATCTATTCTTTTCACGTTCGTATTGATATTCTGGCAGAATCATGATTTCTTTGGGCAAATTCGTCTTTAGATTTTGATACATGCTAGAATGAATTGGTATTCCGTGTTCGTCTTTGCCTATTTCATCTGTGTATATCCAGGTTCCCCCCACATTATCACATAGCTCAAAGGTACAGCATTTGAAACTAGAGCCGGATTCGGTGGCACGTTTTGTGGCTACAAGACCTGCTGGTCCAGCACCAATGATAGCGAGTTTTGTCAAGTTTTCTGAAAAATATTCGCTATTAAAATTTTTCGAAAGCGTATCCAATTTTTTAATTCGCTTACAGCATATTTTGCAAGGACAACCATTTTTTCATCAAATGACCTAAAGTTTTTGTGTTGATTGCCTCGACCTACCCTGGCCCTTAAGGAGGGGGAAGAGGGAATATTTTAAAAATTGAGAATATTTCCACGTATGGCATTGAAATCTGAATATTTTGACCTCCGTTTTTTTTTATAGCTAGGAGAAGAGAGCTGCTTTTAACTGCTCTGACGATGTTCCATCCCCTTGCAGGTTTTTATTCCCCACAAGATGTTTTTGGAAAAAAGGACGGATGAGTAGAAAAAGGGACTGCACAACGTCGGGAATACATGCTCTTTACTGCTCTAATGATGCTCTATACCCTTACATGATTTTCACTGCATTTCTTAAAACGGAGGAAGGGCAGTGAAATCTACTTTTGAAACATCTATTCAACAAAATCCTGTTTGCTGCCTAACCTGGAATTCGCGATTCAATATATCAAATTATTCAGAAGGGCTGGATGTGAACTTCAGCAGCTGAAAATTTGAATCTGGATGTAAATAGACATGCTCTTTCCATCTAGCTTGGTTTCATTCATATTGGAGCCAGATAGTTGAGACGGCTCCCTTGTCAGTACCAACAAATTCAAAATATTAGAACCTTACTTACTGAAAGTTCAAATGCGTTAGGCCACCCCTTAAAAAAATTCTGGTAACTTCGAATTTTATTTTGTAAAATTGGCCAATATCACAAATTAAACTATAAAATAAATAAACGACTGTAATACGCAGACTTGTCTCGCTAAAATTTCGGTCAGCTTTTGCTAAAACGCGACACACTTCGCCTAACACTCAAATATATTCTCAAGAAATAGCTAGGTACGAATTTTTCAAGAATAACTATATAGACGTTAATTCCTTCACACATCCAAAAAAATGGTTCCTTCCATTTCGAGATGTTACAAACAGAAAAAAAAATACTAACCTTTGTTCATGTTTCCAAGTATAATGTGCTGAGTGTCAAGTTCTGATGTCATCAAATGTATTGAAGGGATGGAATAAGTTAATCAAATGTCCTTTGATTATTAACAAATATCATTGACGAGGTTTTTCTGTACATGTGTGTGTGAAAAAGAATAATAAATGAATGTAGGCTTCAAAATATGGTTTAGATACAAATTTATGAATCACAATATTATTTTTTACTATCGCAAGATGATAACTACGAAACGGAAAAAACCGCTGTTATGTGATTTATGAATAATTGGCTGTCTATATTTTGAAATGTGCAGATGGTTAAATATTGATTGCTATCCTGAGTTATTTATTTAGAATTTCAGAATTCCACGCTCAAACATCGAATTGTTTATACATGGTGTAAGTGCTGATATTACATTTATAAGAATTATATGCTCAATATATATGCCAGCAATATGGTGAAATATTCTTTCAGTACTTACAGCATCTTACGCAACAGTTATAATATTGTAAAGACAAATGTTTTTAAATAAAGATCGAGAATAAAAAAAGAGACGAAAATTAAACATTCAAAAAAAAATACATGAACACAAAAAAAGAGAGAATAACTATTAACGAATGATTTTAACGATCCAAATATATATTGGCAAAGCGATACTCTTGCACGAGTGATATCACCTGAAAAACAAATTAAAACCACTCCTGAGCACCAACCAATGAAGATACAAGAGATGGTGTTTTGCTTGACTCAATCACTTTGTCAGCTGCACCACCTTCACGCCTACAAGTTGATCAGTGCCCAACAATTGTTCATGACTACCCGCTTTTACCCACTATATCAATTACCCAACAAGTGACCAATCAGCTCCTAATCAGTATTGCAGGTAGGAAGGGTTCAATGCGGCTAAAATTTCGAAACCCTAAAAGGCACATCTACAATCCCTCCGAATTTCAAGCTCCTAGCTCAATTTGGAGCGGAGTTATGCGAGAAACAAACTCAAAAAATAAGAAAAAATAACCAAAAAACCACATATTTGGGGCTGTGAGGATGGAAGCGCGTTTCATGATAGGAGGGGGTCAGTTCCAACACCAACTAAAATTGGAAAATTTTTCACGTCGTTTGCATTTTTTAAATGAATTTTTGAAATTTTCACGGCAACCACTTTTCAGTCAACTGGTAGATGAAATTTAATCTAGCAAGACATAATTACTTTCCAATCTTTTGAGAAGCATTTGCCCATCAAAATAATTTAAAAAATGGTGGATTTCGAACGAGCAAGGGGACTTAAAATATAAGTAACTTTTAAATTCAAGGAAATATAAGTAGATATTTGATGTAAGAAGTAAGTGATCAACATATCTAAAAAGAAAGCACGAAGCCTGATTTTTATAGAGTAAAGGAGATGTGAGAATTGCTCATTCATGAAATAAAAAAAGGAGCGCTCTGAGATGTTTTTCTTCTGTAAATGGTGAAGATACAGTAAGATATTGGGGCGAACAGTTGAACCCTCTTCCCTCAAAAGTGCTGCACGTGTACACCAAATCTCAATCTTGAGGTTAAATTGTGAGACGAAGCAATGGGACTAAAAACTGAATTCACCGAAAGGCCTATCTCAGGTCTCATATAAATATTTTTTTAACGGACTCCAATCGTGAGCTCTTGTGCTGAGTGGAGCAAGTGTATCGGTAATATCAAGACAATCTTAATCTAAGATTGCCCAACTTACCTCCTCGCACCACAACACATAATCACCATTGAAATCATAAGAGCAGCTAGAAATTTTTTAGGGGGGGGGGAGGGGACCAGACTTAAATTTTTGAATGCAGCAAGGGCGAAAATTTGAAAATATGGTATTTTTCTCAGAGTTTTCGAATTTCGAAGACTCATTACGATAGATCTGGATTTTTAATGATTTGGATATCAAATTCAATGTAAATGTAAAAAAGTCAGTATTTTCTCACCTGAAAAGGGGGACGGCTATAACACCAGTAGCGCCCTCCTTGAATGCCCGACTGACTGTAATAATGTTTATGAGAATCAGTCTGAGTTTGAAATACACATCAAAAATTCAACTCCGTAACTCAGTTTGTAAGGGAGATATGCACATATAAGACCTCTACTAAATGTACATTCCAATTTCACCGCATACCTAAATTTAGAGAATAGATGTGCATGGAACAGCCTTTTTTTGAGATTAAAAAGAGGAAACTCCCTCATTTTTCTTGTCTTTATTAATGTAAGAAACTGAATTTTGGATATGTTATACAACCTTGGTTTCTATATCAAATGGTTTGAAAGTAAATAATTTCTGCCATTTCAGCTACTCAGCACTCCCTCCTCTGAGGTCACCCCTGCTCAAAAATATAAAATTTGACCTCAATGCTCAGTTCAAGTTTACTGCCCAAGTTTAGCCAATTTTGGTTGCCATCGAGCTGAATAAATAATTTTTAGTTTTGGGAGGGCGAGAGGTGGGGGAATAAATATCAGATGTGGCCAAAAATGATCTCATTGATCTTCTAGAACCTCAAAACAGTAATTTTTTTATAATATAAAGAAGAAAATCAAACGGAAAAAAATGTCAATTACTGAAGCCAAAACTATCTACGCAAAGTTATTTTAACATAAGCTGAATATTTAGCTCTGCGATTTTTCAAATTTCTTTCACGTCTACAAAAAATAAAGAGAAGCCAGTGAGGTGGCAGTAGCATGGTCCAAGCGAAGCAAGGGCCACACATGAGGGAAGGGGGGTTGGACCACGAAGCGGTCAGGATACGGAGCTTCCTAGTATTTTAAAAAATCGTCTCCGTCGCCTTGATCTGCATTCCAAGACTTGTCTTTCGAGCGGTCATTCATCCTTCTACGTGCTTCCTATCCCCTTAGTAGTGACCATATAAACTTTCTTTTCTCAACGAGGAAATCCGGTTAAAAAAGGAAATTGGTAGGATAGTTTTTAAAAAAAATAAGACTAAAGCACGAAACAATCGCTTTATCCATGCATAAATGTTATATTTTTTTTCATCTCCCAAAAACATTTTTGTTTTAATTTCTAAAATTTTACTTCCAAAATTAGGCGTGGGTAATATTTTTTTCTTCATGACCCATATGCATTTTTTGGATCAAAATATCAAGTTGCACATTTTTTACTAATATAGGTGAATTAATTGGGACTCCTCAATTTTTTTAGAATTTCTTTTCATCTTTTTTTTTTTTCATTTCTCCATCGTTTAAAAAACAATTTTCCTCTGCTGCATGCATTCCAGCTAGAAAATTTTGTAACCTTTTCCTCCCCCCTTAAAATCAGCGGTGTGATGCGAGTGTTTTTAAATTATTGAGTAATTTTGCATCATTCATGACGTTAGAATAGCAAAATCAATCATAAAGTTACAACCAAGGAGCAGTCGTGAATGCAGCGAGAGATAGCGAGTAGATTGTACAGCGAAGTTGTCATAGTATGATTTATAAACACTTACTACAAACACACGCATACATGTCAAAAACAAACCTAACATGAAAATAGTATTTTTTATCTCAGTATCGTACCATAATTTTTTTGATAAACAACTCGGTTCCTAGTGCTCAATTATTTGCCGGGTGGCCAAGAAATGTGTATTTATAATTTCCAACTAACTTTCACTGCAGTACCAATTAGAATTAATCATACGAACATAGACCTATATTTTTGACGAGTTATCGAATAATTCATCGAATCGATTTTATCACTGAGTAAGTGTCATCTTTTTTCTTTTTCATTTTTTTTTTTAATTTTATCGTCGTTCGAATAAATTTTCATATTTTCGCAGCAGTTCTTTAAGAATGCCCGTTACATTATACTATAATCTCGCGTGCCCAGCAGTAAGAGCTGTTCTTCTTACATTAAAGGTACTATCTGTGCCTTATGAACTAGCAGATGTGAATTTGCTGGAATATGAACATCTTTCTGAAGAATATCAAAAAGTATGTAAACTTGATTCGGTAGCGTCTTCAAATCAATTGATATAAAAGCCTACAATGTATGCAAATATTACATCGCGATGCACATAAATTTACATTATTTGTTAATGTATTTTACAGCTCAACCCTCAGCATACAGTGCCTGTAATTCGGGATGAAGATGAATTCGTGATATGGGACAGGTTCTTTTTTTAATTTTTCAGTGATTTAAGTGGCTAATTTTTAAGCAGATTAGACATCAGGGAGGAATGAAATAAGAAATTAACACCATTGATTTGGCCAGTTTTGGGTTACGTTATGAATGCATTCGAGTTGAAATCCTCTCATGCAAAATTTCAGTCAGCAAATTTTTCAAAAAAATAAATAAATTTTTCATTTCTATAACCTAAAAATAATATTTGAGATGTTAAATTCCACTGAATAGGTCATTTTTGGTGAAGTAGTTGTGGTTTTTATCCTGACTTTCTACGTCATATTGTCGTAAAAATGATTCCCTTCAGAGCTGATTAGATTTTGGGACCAAATAATCCATTAGGTACAGAGATATTAATTTTAAAAGTATCCCAATTGGACTATTTGTTTTGCAACAATACGCGTTTCCGTGCAAATCTTTTTTCCCTTTTGATTTTAACGCGTTGATGACGTCATCAATATTGCAGTTTAAAAGCCTGTTTGTCGGAAATGCGGTGAAATTTACATACTTCCATGGAAATTTTATATTCATCTGATGAAATTTCGATTTCCATACTTTACAAGGTGCTCTCTTGAAATCGTACAGTGGTTGTTGAATTAACATCAGATACAGTCAAAATGTCAATTTAAAATGAGTGAAAATGGTTTCGATGTCGCATATATTGTCATGATATTTGGAAATAATTTCCAAATATCAACATGTTAATACATGGTATGGACTTTTTTTAGGAACTTAAAACATTAGGCTAAATTTAAAATTTTGTCTTGTCCATATGACCCTTCCGAAATAAGCCCAGAAAAATAAAATAACAGGAAGAAACCCCGTTCTAAACAACGAATACACATTTTAGATTTTTACATACCCGTATATTGTACTAGTTAACTACACGAACAAATATAAAAACAAATTACATATACATCTCTTGAGTATCTAAAATTGTATTAAACCAGGTATGTAACTAGCATAGAAATAGAAAATAGATAAATTTATTATCTACTTCTACACCGGACATACCAGATTTCTACCGACGAGAAAAAGAAAAGAAAAACGAGTACACTTGAAAAAAGAGAGAAAGAGAGAAAAAAAACTTAACATATACTACAATATGTATCATTCAAATGTAATTTTCCACGCCGAATATCCAATATTTGATGCTATGTAAATTCACTTAATGTAAGAAATCAACTTATTAGGCATAATTGGTCAGGTTTTCTGAAGAGGAACCCTTGACTAATCTATTCGTCAGTTTTGATATGTTTCATCATCATCATTGACTCGTACCGCCTCCCTGAGGGACCACAATCTGCAACTTCGTATACCAAGTTATGCCATCGTTTGCAAGGTCTGTCCAACTTGTTGGGGTCCTTCCGGCACCTTTTATTATCGACTTTTCCCTGTACCACTATGGACTCCAACGTATTGGTTCGTGAGAAATACGCAAAATATTTCAGTATTTTGGCATAAATTTCAGCTGAGAGACGCCGTTCTTATCCAATGTCTTGTAGAATTGATTGGTTTGTCCGTTTAGCTGTCCAAGGTATCCGCAGCATCAGTCTTCAACACCACATTTCTAAAGCGTCAATTTTTCACCTCTCCTTCCGTCGGATCGTCCATATTCGCGCTCCATACAGAAATATCGAAAATATTAAGAGTGCAAACCAATCTGATCTTTGTATGTTTGGTGATTGCGCCACTTTGCCAAATCTTATGCAACTTTATCATAGCATTTCTCATCATCTGAGTTCTTCGGCTTATCTCCCTTTCGCATCCGCCATTATTTTACACTTCAGATCCTAAATACATAAAGGGTGAGACCACTTCATCTCCAGCTATCAATGCCACCTCTGGCTTTTTTTTGGGGGCGATCGAAGATCATCATCTATCAATCAGGTTTTCCAAAGGGAACCCCCAATTTGAACATTTGTCCGTTCTGATATATTTATTTCATTTAATTTGTTTTATTCAAGTTTTCCGAAAGGAACCCCTAATTATTCCATTCGTCTGGTCTGATATATTCTTTTTTTCTTAGTCCATTATTATTTCTCCCATAGGTTAACCATCATACAACATATTCAAAAATCAACCCCCTACGTTCAACCGGCTCCAAGAAATTTATCTATTTGGACCATGCTGACGTTTGCCTGTTTGTACAGGTTGTACCAATTTACTGAAAGAGTTGGAACTTGGGTAATCAGTTGATCTTAACAGTGGTGAGTGGTGTCCAGGGTGTGCCTTTTGGAGGTCTTGACTTACCACCTCCGACCTATCTTACAGGCCCAAACAAACCAGTTTTTTTAATGTTTTTGATGAATGGCTCACCTTGGCAAGTCATTCCAATTGAGCGTTGATTTTAATGCGACGATGAGGAAGAGATTAAAGGTCAGCTATCTGTTTGAAAGTGTACCTAGGCTTTCCAAACTTATACTGCAAGCCATAAGAATTGATTTTCTTAGAAGGAAATGCAGGTACCAAAAAGTGTGCCATTGTAAAATATCGAGATGATCGATACAAACAGCAACAATCAATTAAGGGCATAGAATTTAGATGTGCCCTGCTTTGCTCAGGCTACTTGTTTCCCAATTTTCAACAAGTCCCCCCCTCTCCCAAGCCTAGTATTGTTATATCACTGCCTTCTTATATCTCGAAACGGATTCTGTTGATGTTGCTTCCATCATCCACCATAGGTCAATAGTTTCTAATAACAAGTTTGCATTGACAATCTGACATAGAAAATCAGACAAATGAACACGTCAGTTGCTTGATGTGAAATTCGACTTTTTTTCAATATCATTTGTTTACAATACGTTTTCATTGAATGCCAGACTAGCTCGATTATTGCAGAGTACTTAGCTTAGGTACCAGCTAGTACCTACTACCTACACATGTAGTGTTATACTTGTACTTGACTTGAGCATTGTTTAAGCCCGCCACACAACTAACGACGCGACGTAAATGTGAACTAACTTTTTCGCGTCTTGAGCTACTACCACTTACAATAAGTTGTGAAAATGTGGTAGTAGCTTAGAACGCAACAATTTTGTTTAGCTCGAATTTTTCAATGCATGTGTTGACTTGGAAAACATAGCGTGGCTGGCTAAAACGTCACGTCACTAATAGTTGTTTGATGGGCCTAGTATTGCTCGGTTTTCAACTTTGTCGTTAACAGAACAGTGATTATCAATTAATTTTGTTGTTTTTTTTCTTCAACTTAGCCACGCCATTAATGCTTATTTAGCAAGTAAATATGGAAAAAATGATACTTTATATCCGAAAGATTTGAAAGCCCGTGCCATCGTCGATCAAAGACTTCACTTCAACAACGGAGTTTTACTTCCATCCCTCAGAAACGTTGTTGTGAGTTTGAAATTTGTTTACACTCGTTCTGAATTATAATTGTGAGCAAGAATATTAGTACTTTGATACGCAGACATGCGCCACGAAATATTTTCGCGATGGAGCTGCATGTCCTCAGTCCAGCCCATATGGAGTTGGGGTGAAAGGGTACTTTGTTTCATGCAATCATTTCGTTTATGCTCACTATCTTGTAACCATTTGAAAAAAAAAACACCCCTGGGGACAGAAGACATACAATTTTCAAAAGGGTGCCAGGGGGTGGAAACTAATGTCAACCGTTTGTGCTTCATTAGTGCTTATTTGTACACGCAATCATTCCTTATGTAATGTACATCCCCTGGAAAAATGGTTGAGGTGGAAGCGACTGGGGACATGCGATTTTCAGTAGGATGCTAGGGGTTGGAAACCTTTATGCCTGTCCTAAGTGCGCGAGTGTGTGTATGAAAGACAGGTTGACTCAAGCTGCTAAAACAATTAACTTCATTTATCCTCTTACTAAATACTTTCCATTCTTCAGGAAAAGATTTTCGAAGAGCAGATCCTAACGAAAATAAATGAAGACCAAATAAAAGTGATTGAAAATGGATACGCTTTTCTGGAAAAATTTCTCTTCGGAAATCAATATGCGGCAGGAAATGAAATTACCATTGCAGATTTTTCCATCCTGACAACTCTAAGCAATTTATCGGTTAGTATAGGTTGCTTTTGGTGTCAATAAAGCGAAGCGAGAACGAAGTCATTTTTAAAACAAAAGCTTGAATTCGTCTTTCAAATCTTAAAAATGTTGTTCAGGTTCTGAGGCCCTGGCCTCTTGGGATCACACAATGATTGAAGGGTGATTTGAATCTTTACATCTGCATAGCTCAAAAACGACTAGATTTGAAACCTTGTGTTCTGCAAAACATCTGTGTCTCACGATTCATTCCAACTCAGTTTGAGCGAATGCTAGATAAGCAACGATGGACTTTCAGATCACGAAAAAGGAAAATACTCGCCGTATTTTACTAATCGTTGTAAGAAAAAATAGAAGAGGTAACCATTTTTGAGCTGGGTAATGGTTCTATCGCGGCATGTCATTCAGCTATAGAGTTTGTTCTGGTCACATTCCTAGTAGGTAGCTTTCTGCTACACAATAAAGCAAACCTGAGGTCATCAAGTGAATTGGTTTTCAATCTGCGACCATTTAAGTAATACATCAGTTTTATGATTTTGTCGGATTTCTTTTAAAGTTTCAATTCAAAACAAAACTTTGTAGCAAAACATTTGCATTACTTAATATATTCATCACATGCCGGAGATACGCACATAGGCGGAGGTAGGGTAGACACAACCTCCTCCCCCTCATGTTTTCAAGAAAATTTAATGAGTAATGATTCGAATAAAAGTTTTTCTTTTCAGCTTTTTGTGTCGCCGAGTAAAGAAAAATATCCATCGATAGTAGAATATATTCAACGTGCTCAAGCAAATGTACCAAATTTAAAGGAATTGGAAGAACAGGGAAAACAAAGATGCATAGAAATTCTAACATCATTTAATTATAAATTTTAATATCTACTTATTTGAAGGCATATTCCTCAAAATTTTTCAACTAAGCCGAAATGACAGAACAATGGTAACTTAGAATAAGAACTAATCGTAAGTAACTAGAGACTGAAATTTTGTAAAATCTTGGATTTAATTTTTTTGTCAACGTTTCGATTTAGTTTTGCAAGAAAAAATACATTTTGGCTAATTTGCTATCGTTATTTTTATAAAATTTGCAATTCTTGAAAACCTTGTAAATTTCAAATAATTCTACAAGTATGATGCAGTAAAATTCATCATTTTCAGTCGTATATTCAGGAGATTCATAGTTAGTTGAGAAACCAGTAATATGCCCTCAACATGTACGCACATGTTATAAGTTATTGAAGTACATATGCGTAGAAATTGCAAATTTAAAGATTACTTTTTGCTTACATATCAGATTGTTATTTTTTCTAGGTATTAGTTTTATTTCAAAAACGCTCGTTTAGTTTTCTTCTCCTTCTGTCTAGTATATATATAATCAATTCTTTTAATATGCATATTTAATCAAAGATGTCTTCGTTTTTATCTCATGATAGCGTGATTAATTACACAATCTGTTTTCTTGTATTGTATGAAAATTGTATGATGATGCAATTCTAGTGAAGATTAATGGCGGCGGTATCCCGTTGCTTCTGCCATGATTTTCTGTTAAGGTAGCTCCCTTAGACGAATTTGCTAGTTATCAGGCACTGGTATTCGCCTTCTCATTCTGATGCTTAGTTTTCTTGGATGAGTTGTTGGTGTTCTGGAGTTGTTTTGCAGTCTTCTTCGTATGTAGTATTTGTTAAGGTTTGGCCATCAGCATGCCACCCTTCTCCGCTTCTTCACTAACTGCAGAATCCTGCTTTAGTCATGTTTATCAATTCCTTGTCCATCGAATAACAACATGTTTCCATCCGGCACAACGTGGATGCACAGAACCATCCTGTTTGTTGTCTTCATCTTTCTTGAAGAAAATATCCGTCTTGAGATGTGGTCTCATGGAAAGACTATGTTATGAATCAAGTGATCTTAGCAAGAATACAAGAACGAAAAGTCCTACTAAAAGACTTCAAGAATACGAAAATGAAATACCTAGCGCACAAAATACTACAGGATGGTGTTTTCATGATAGCTGTCTGGGAAAAATACAAGGAAAAACAACACGAGGCTGGAAAAATGAGACATATTGACGTAAGTTGCCACCATGTGAAAAGTGTGATTGAAAGCCAGCCAGTAAGACTGAAATGGCAGATTTCCTAACTAAATATGTGTGCTAGGAAGTATTTGAGAAATGTAGAGTTGTTTGTATGGAATCAGTAGAGTATGAAGATTAGAGATAGAATTCGACTAGTACTTGTTTATTTCTGTGCTATGGAAGATTTCCCTGCTGAACCTTATTTAGGTTACTTACTGTGCAAGTTTGATAACTTGCTAATTATTTCTTTTTCTTCCAGATTCTAGCGATGATAGTGCCCTTTGAGTTAACCATGTAGCCATACCTGCGAACTCGAGAATTAACCTTGCCTTTCCCTGTAAATACTATGCTTATTCAATAAATTATTTATGAATAAAGGATGTTCAAATTTCTTCACATTCGATTCTGATTATTTGCGCATGTTTTTGTTTAAATTAACTATACCAACGAACGAATAAAAAAATAACAAAAAAGTCAAATTAAATCTCGTTGGTGGCTCATGTGATTGTAGCTGTTAGCTACATTAGAGGCTAAAATTACAACAGGGTGTGATATTTTGACTCTGGTGGCTTCAAAAATTAAAAACCAAGTGTACCAATTAGGTCAAAATGGACAAACGACCTCCCACAATATTATTTTTTCTTGTCAATACTGACCAAAGTCGCTCCAATTCGACAGATCGGCTCAGTTTGGCGGCGGATTAGATATAAGTATGAATGGGAATGACCTCAGGTCAAAATTCAAATATGCACAAATTTGGGAGAGAAGGTGCTCAGGGGCCAAAAATGCAAAAACAATTTCTATTTAGCCAATCTAGAAGATCGACAGTTGTATAACATATACGAAAATCAAACACCTCAGTTAATAAGGAGAAGAGATATGAGGATCTTTTTCCTTCTTGACGTTGAAAAAGAGTTGCTCCTTCCCTGTTCCTCGCCAAATGGAGCCAGGAAGTTGAAATTCGGTATGTGAATTTGGTAAGAGTCCTAGATGTTCATTTTGAGGGTTTCAACTTTTCAACTTTATTATACCCCTTCATCACCTCAAAAATGTGGTTTTTTGGTCGGGTTTTCTTAATGTTTGAGTTTATTCCTCACATAACTCCCCTCTAAATTGAGCTAGGAAGTTGAAATTTGGTATGTACTATTATGAGCGGCCCCTGATGTACCTTGGGGGGGGCGGAGGTCTCGACTTTCCAACCCCATTGCACCGCCTCACAGTCCCAAAAACGTGGTGTTTTAGTTGTTTTTTTCTGATTTTTTGACTTGTTTCTCGCATAACTTCCCTCCAAATTGAGTTATTAGACCCTACCTAACCTTAATACTGATTACGAAAAAAGCTTCGCATTGCTTTTTTTCAATCCTTTTGATTATAAAATGTCACCAAAATCAGGCAGAAAAAGCATCGCGCTAAAAATCTGCTAAAAACAGGCTGGGATCGTGCACCAATGAAATAAATAAGAGCAAAAACCAGCACTAGAAGCACAAACGATTAATACTAGTTTCTATCCCCTAGCATCCTCTGGAAAGCTGTATATTCCCAGCCCCACCCAAGGGTATTTTTTTAAATGAAGATAGAAGAGGGTGAGCACAAACGGGCACTAACGAATCATAAACGATTAACACTAGTTTCCACCCCCTTAGCCTCCCTTAAAAATTACATGTACCCAGGCCTGCCCATGTGTGTTTTTTAAATAAAAGTGGGGGGGAGAGCACAAACAAAATAAATGTAATGCACAAACGAACACTAACGAAGCACAAACAATTAACATGAACTTCGACCCCCCAGCGACCCTTTGAAAACTGAATGTCCTCATCCCCACCAAAGGATGTTCTCTAAAAACAAATACAAGGAAGTGAGTACAAACGAAATAAATATGTGTACAAACGATTGGCACTAATTTAATCGCCCCTCTCGCATAGACAAGGCTCACAAGGTTCCAGTCTCACCAGAGGTTTTTAAACATAGAGGATGAAGGAGTTCAGCACAAATTAAATTACTGCGTAAAACAAAGCTCAAATCATTGGTACCACTTTCACCAACCAACCCCCTATGGGCGGGCCTAAAGACATGGAGCCCAGTATCTTAGCATACGGTAATTTTGACCCCTACATCTTTCAAACTTTTAATAACATAAATTTGTAGCCACCTCCCATCTAAGATTATTGACCTAGTTTGAACAGTTTGAAAGCAGAGTTGAGCGTAGTAATTAATTTTCTCCGGCTGAAGATGATAAAAAAATAAGTATATCAGTTTATTGTATTATTCAATGCAAATGATATATGGATGTAAGCAGTATATTGTAGGAATTAGTGATTAGAAAATGAAAAAAAAAAAATTATGATTCGCATTCATCCTTCAAAATGACACTTTTAAAATTCGTTATTTATCTCAACCAATTTTATCTGTATTTCAAATACCAAGTCAACTTCCCATTTATACATAGGTTTATATTATAACCGTGAAGAGTCCGAGGTGTCGAATACGATTATTTATAATGCCGCGTTTCTGTCTTGAAACCAATGTTCCGCTGGAAAGTATACCCGAAAATTTTCTCACGTTGTGTACGAAAACTTTAGCAGAAAGTATGAATAAACCTGAATCGGTAAAAATTTTCAATATAATTGAACAGCTGTTCATTTTCAGACGTAAACACTCGTTGCGTATTGACCATATTTTTATTTCAGTTTATTATAGCTTATATTCTACCAGGCCAGGATATGTGCTTTGGTAATTCAGATGAACCTAGCGGAATCGCGAATATTTCATCTGTTGGAGGTTTGGGTATTGAAGAGAACAAAAAGCTTGCCGAAGTTTTTTCTAAACTAGTAGAAGAACATGTTGGAATTCCTAAAAAACGGTGAATTTCAGAAATATTGTAATAATAAAAGTACATAATTGAAAAACTATCGTGAGGTCCTAGAAGATAATAAAAATATTTTTTGCCATACCAGATATTTACATTTTTTTATTGCAAAATCAAAAATAGTCGAGTTAAATTAACATTTAATAACGAAAAAATTTATAAATAATTTTTCTTATCGCACAATTGTAGATCCCCCCTCCCCCTCCCCCCAACAATATATCCAAAATAGGACTAATCCTCCTTTCTCAATATCTCCATTTGTGCCCCCAAAATAGGGTTTTTTTACCACTAACTTTGCCTAACTTTATTCCTAAATGAGATACAGAAAAAAAGTTGAATTAAAAAATGTAGCTGATCGAATTTCCAATAAAAAATGTTATTACAATGTTTTTTCGAAAATCGATATAAACACTATAAAATGAGTTTGAAGTTGCGTTATGCGCTAACGTCATGTTCCGCGTAATGCTTCTATCGCGTCGCGAGAGCCAGAGGCAACGTTCGTAGACAAGCGGGCTGAATTCTCTCATAAGATATCTGAAGTAAATTACATGAACTAATCATCAATATTCTCTCCTGATTCAACATCAAATTAGCTATGGGAGGTAAAATTGAAATACCGCGTTTAACCATATAAAATTTACATCCTACATTCATTTCAGGCGGGCGTTTCTGAAAAAACATTTCCGTCTTAATTTTTCAAAAAATCGTAAAAAAAAAACAAAATGTGACATTTTTAAAAAATTTGTAAAAGAAGATGTAAAGGTGAAAACTTCCTACTAACAATTATTTTGGATTTAAATATGTGCAATAATTCCATCTTGTTTTTAAATTTTCAAACGTAATTTTCTCCTAAAAATTTTTAAACTTTGAGTCAGTTTTGCAAATTGGAAAAATTCAGTAGAAAAACTGAAAATGTTACCACACTGTTTTGAGGTCATTATGCAACTATTGTGATCCCATCGTTTGCAGATTTTCAAGAAAAAAAATGAAATTCGGCACACCCTCTGTTTAGGTATTTCTTTTCAGTCTCATTGTATCACCTTACAGACCTGCAAAAGTAATGGAGTTTGTTCCATGCATACCTTCCCTTTAACTTCAGTTAGGGGGTTGAAATTCGTTATATTGATTTAGCGGGAGTCCTAAACATGCCTTTTGAAGATCTCTACTTCTTCAGTCCCATTGAAAGCTCAAACAGACCAAAAGTAATAGTCATTCAAGCGGTTTTTGTTGTTTTCGAGCTTGTATTTTCCATATCTCCCCTCCAAATTGTACCCGGTGGTTGAAATTTGGCATGAAGATTATAGAATTGAAAGGCATTCTAAATATGTTTTTTCGAGAATTTTAGCTATTTACTCCAATAACCAGCTGTACCTCTACCACTGATGGAAAAAAACAAATTCAATGTTTTCTTCAATGTTTTTTTTTTTTTTTAATTTAGCTAATGAGACATTCTGATATATATATTTCCAATAAGTTTGATCGTAACTGTATTTTTGACACAGACTGTGGTTGACATTCACTGAAAATTTACCAGAATATGTTGCCTTCAAAGGAAAGTCATTTTACCACATGGTTATTTGTCGTGCTTCTGGCGAACCTGTATTCCCCGATCCTGATGAATAAATACGAATACAAAACAAGTTGAAAGTGAAGCTGCTTATTCCCTCGTTTTAATTTTAAATACATACGATATAAGTTGTTAATTATCAATTGGCATTTTAGTATATTTTAACTTCAAAAAATACTCTTTCATTTTTAATTTTATTAATTAATTTTACTGAATTAAATAGATTTTTTATCAATACTTTAATCACATTAGCTAAGTAATAATGCTAGTAAAATGTATTTTATGGATTCTATACATTATTCAACAACTTAAATATTTTTCTTATAAATTGAAAAATAAAAAAATTTAAATTTATCACGAACCGTTGATTTTAGAAAACGTCCTAAGGTAACATTATTCATTTGATATTTGATTCTATACAATTTTTCTTCTTTGTAAATTAATCTTTTTCGAGTAAATAGAAAGAAGTATAATTTCCCTCGTCTACGAAATCATCGATTTACGAATTTTCAATGAGCGGTTGTTTTTTTAGCGAAAATTAAACTACTCTGTGTAGGTACTGGCGTATCTAAAAATATATTTTTTACTTACTGAAATGAAAAACTATTGTTTTTCTCAAAAATAGTCCTACCTCGAAAGCTCATTTGGATCACAAACCGGTTTAATAGCCAAGAGGTAAAAAAAGAAACAGAAAATCAAGATCTTTAGTCGACCGATACAGAATAAAAATCAACCTGAGAAAGTATTGCTGTGTTTTGAACTTGTAACATTATATGGATTTAAATATACCATCAAAGTTCAAACATTTTGGTAGGTGCGTTTCCTTAGCATCGCTAGCCCCTACCGATTGGGTTAAAAGTGGTGTCATTCGTTTCAAGTCTGGTTGAGAAATTGATTTTTAGGTATAAAAATTGGAAATTCTTTTAGCCTGGCGAAGGAATAAAAAATTATACTGAATATCTCACATCCTTAAAAATAACCCCAAAACAGATTTTATTGATAACCCTCCTCTCATTCACCCTTTCTGTTTTATCATTATGTATGTATTTACCACTATATTAAAAAGCATATCGATTGATATTTCTTCAAACTTATGTAATATATACTTGGGTATACCAATTTTATGATTAAGGGTGAGGGGAGGGGGTAGTGGTGGTTAAAATTG
>FIZR01017554.1:0-14888 GCA_900060175.1 Ferrisia virgata
AAATCGAATGAATTCGCAAATTGTTATCTAGGCAATGTTGTCAAATATAGGGCACCACAAGGTAGAAACTTACAAAAATCACATGGGCACCAGTTGGTTAGTATTTTATAATTTTTATATTAATTGAAGCGCACCCTGGATAAAAACACTGTGAACTATTTTGACTATAGATATATAAAAGGCGACCATGTGGTGCCCGAGCGAAAATTCGTATTTTGACGTTTCAGAGTGGGGGGATCAATTTCCGACCATTTAAACGCAAAAACGTTGTGGCGCCCGATTTGGGCACCACAACGTTATATACGGGCACCACAGTGACTAGTTATACTTAAAACGGGCACCACTATGACCAAAACTAAATCTATATATATATAATCCTAAAGGATGATATAGAAACACATTTTATTTGACTTTATCCGCTTAAAGGCTTGAAAAAGTGACATCGTAGCAGCAGTAAATCAAAGACCTATAAAGCAAATCTATAATCTCAGTGGAAACCTTATTTTAGGTTTGTCATCGCGGGTGCTAAAGTACCTAGATAAGCGCGTGTATGTATAAAGGAAACCGAAATTCAGTGGAGTATTTAACTGGTACACATGGCGAAGTTAATTTCATTATAAGTAAGGGTTGATGTTGATACGGTTAGCGCGTTGGGAAAATGTCGCAACTGTATGAGATGTATACACAATTGGCGAGAATAGGCGCTAATTTAATGGATCGTGGAGGCGCGGCAATGATAGTAACCTAAACCTACTACTAAAAATCCTGCAACTGCGCGGCTTTGCTCGTTCATTGTGAGCTTTATAGGAACGGGAAGATAGATACACCCTCGAACAGCATCCCCTAATTCCCTCGTGCAGTACAACAACGTTTTATGTTAACAAAATGTTTAACAAGACATGAATGCCACATTAATAAGATTCGCTATTAATCACGCCCTATGCGTTGCAGCCACCGTGTTGCATTTTTGACGTTACAATAAAAATAAACTTCCGCAGGGACGCCATATTAATAGATTGTTTTTGCTTTTCGTTTGTACACAGGTCCTAGATCGAGACGGATCAAAAGAAAGGAAAAGAAAACAGAAGAAAAAAGACCAAGAACAGCGTTCAGCGGTGATCAGCTTAGCAGACTGAAAAAAGAATTTGCCCTAAATCGTTATCTTAACGAGAAACGAAGACAAGAATTAGCTAACGAACTTGGTCTCAATGAAGCTCAAATTAAGATTTGGTTTCAAAATAAAAGAGCCAAGATTAAAAAAGCGAGCGGGGTTAAGAATCCTTTGGCTATTCAGCTCGAGCAGCAAGGGCTTTATAATCATAGTACGGTAGCGATGTCTGATGATGAAATGGAGGATTATAATCCCGCCGTTACAACTTCTTTGCAGGGCAATTAAATCTTTGTTTTAGTTTTTTTTATCAATTAGGTATGTATTTCATGAAATACGCGAGTACAGAAATCAACACGCGGTATAGCCATATTATAGCCAAAAAACCAAGCTATTAAAATATTTTTAAATTAGAAGTCATTTTGTTACCTAGTTAGAATTATAATTATGTTAATATGTACTATACTTGTAATTTGTTCAAAATATCTATCTGGTTAAAAACATACTAAATTAAAAAGAAAAAAATAATGATGTATTAGTCATTAGGTAGATTTTAGCTAAAAAAAAATTTTCGTCATCTGGTAAAACTGATCCCAGTGTTTGAAAAATTTTATCACGAAACCAAGCACGAAACGTTCAATTTTCTTTTATTTGATAATTTCGGTAGTTTTATCTTCCTCTTTTGTCTTCCTTTTTACACCGCATCGTTCCTGATATAGTTTTTATGTAGTAAATAAAAGTCTATAGCTTGTTTATTACCTACACGCATGAAGTTATAATAGAAAACTCGAACCTAAAATAAATCAATCGGAAAAATTCAATGAAGAAATTTATAGTTGCCAAAAATTAATTGTCTTTTTTTCTATTCCGAATCTGAATCGTCTAATACTAACAGCGATATGTGTTTTACGTAATAGCGCCTTCAGCCTGGCATCAGTTTCAACGAACAACATTGTTTCAATGTTTTTATAGTTGTATAAGCGTTCCCAATATGGCGTAACGTGGACTTTGCTCTCTATCATAGAAAACCGGTCCTTATTGGTATAATATTTATACAATCTTCGACGTTGATAACAAATTTAATGAAATGAAAAAAAATATTTTCTCGATAAATTGAATCCTAATTACCGGTATTCAGTACTAATGAACGGTTTGTTTCTTAAGTTGAACGAACGATGAAAATATTCTCGTGAAAAATTTTAGCCTGTCCTGTAATGTGAAGTCGGTAGCTAGCATGCTACTTCAATATGTAGAACCGTCAACGAATGAATGCGTAAACAAGGCGGAATAATTTTTACTATCCTTTTACACGCATCTTTTTCAAAGTTATTATTACGTCATTGAAGTATTATTTAAAGTGACGTTTTATAAAGCAACAAAATGTACATAGATACGATTAAGAACACAGCAGAAAGACTGACAGACGTTTTTCGTGGTATTAAAATTCATCGCCAAACCCCAGCGTAACAATCGCAATTTCATTATCAAAACGTAGGTCGGACAGGTTTTAATGAAAATTTTAACTATGAAACAGAAGCTAAACCTGCAATGAATTATATATTTAAAGCCTTTTGTAGTAATTAAATAAACTTATTAGAATTTTTAAATGTAGTTTTATGAGACTGATTAAACGTAATTATCGTGTACATAAATGATTAAGTGTTTATGATTAAGTAGGCTGTAACATGAAACGTTTCCGCTTACATGCTTTTTTCATACAACTTATACGTACTCGGATTCTATGAAAATGCAACAATTCTAAATAATCGTTGCCAGTTAAGTTTTATGATACGTGGGTATAAAATTTTTTTTTCTCTTCGTTTAGTGTTTATTACTTATACTGTACATGTATAACATTATTTGCACGTGTTGTTCTAGCCGATCTCATTGATTTTAAGGGTTTTCTTTATACAATGGTATAATTGCGTACTATCTAATTTATGAAATATTCGAAATCTATTCGTTATTATAGATCTTTTCCCCAAGTTTTATAATTTGTGCTTTCGTCTTACTGGAGTTAAGAAAGATATGCATGTACCTACATTATACATATGATACCTCAATCACACGAATAAAATTCCGTGTGAACGAAAATTAACAGAAGGAAGTACGAAATAATTATTATTATTTGAACCATAAGTGCATGCATGTTAGTTAAGAGTACAATGTAAAATGGGTATCCTATGTGAAAAAAGAATTATTTTCAAACGTTGTTTGCATTTAAATATCAATACTTTTATTTGACTTATTTTGTCGTTTTGATTAATTACTACTTTTAAGGCATTCAATTTTCAGTATTTTTTGTATATCTCATAGGCTACATCATGTTAGAATTTGCTGCCATTTGTAAGTCAGTCAAGTATATGTTATTTTTTCTTTCTTCGAATTTGTAATGTTATCTTGTACTAGATGTAAATTTGTGCCCGCCGTTTTTTTTTTAAATTGAAAATAAAATTTTATCAAGTGCAATATATTACGTAGATTATGGAAGTGTAGTAAAATAATATACAGATGTATACTTTGTGTATATTGTAGGTATATTTTTTTCTGTATGTAGAATTCGAATAAAATTTATAAGTTTTTTTTTATGCGAAGATGATTCATCTTTTTGCTTTTGTGAACTTCGGTTAATCGTGAACGTAAACACTACCGCCACATTGATGATTTTATACACCACCTGGTATCTCTATAATAAAATAAAAGTAGGTTTCATTTATTCATCTTTACATTCCGTTGGGAATGTTATATTATTTTGATATTTTCCGCAATTATGATTTGTGATAAGTGATAATACATATGTATGTATACTAGAGTGTTTTGGGAGAATGATATCGATACAGTAATGTTCGAATGAAAATTTAATTACATTTCTGTCGTATTGAGGTGCCATTTCTGTCTTTATTGTCTTCTCCAAAAAATTCAAGATCATTGCTTCAATCTAAAGTGCTGATCAATTAAAAAAATGAACTTATAATTAAATTTTTTCAGGAATTTCAATTATTAGAATTGATTACTGGTTTACCATGTATTCTTTCAGAATATTTTTTATTATTTTCGTACTGATTCTTATATGCATTGAATTATGGAGCTACGTTTCAAAAAAATTATAAAATTTGATATTGAAACAAAATTGATTATTATCATGATTATAGTGATGCTATGTTTTCAACTGGTTGGTAACACTGTAATAAAAGTTCAGTATTGTCATGCGTGTTTTTCTAAATTCACTGCGGTTGTGTGTTGTGACAGATGACTATAAAAACGGAAAAGAGTAAAAAATCTGAGTTATTCAAATGACCATAATCGCGTAGCCCGTCGCGTTCTTTATGTGTTGGTGTTTCGACAGAAAGGTGACGAAATTCGTTCCGGGTGCTTTCATTTGTCATGTAGACGGTATGTTTAAGGTGATTTAAGTGCAAACAAAAGTGTCAATATCGTAGTGGGTGGCTGGTCAATTTGGTCGTGGACAATTGAGTTTTAAGGGTTGTTTTCTTTTGTATGGGTCAAACGTGGACGATCTTGTTACGTAGTTCTCACGCTATTTGGCCAGGTTAACCGATACATCGTAACGCACGTTCAAATGATCTAACGATTGTTTATGTCGTGACAACTTGAGGTTTACATTATGCCTTTCGTTTTTGTGACAGTTCTCGAAGAATCAAAGAATACTTTCGCGACGTTTTAATCAAACCATGAAAAAATGTGCTTTGTTTTGCTCTTCATCATCATACCAATTTCATCACTGTATTTTGTCTAAGGTGGTTGAGATTCGTGCAACTTCGGAACTTCACTGTGTAGTACAATAATCTAATACGAGTTCGATCAGGGAATTGGGATGAGATGTCAAGGTTGATGCGAGATACCATCGGAGGTAAGGTAACCCTATCTATACGCGTAGAGCTGTAGACCTACGTTAAAGTACTGTCTGAATTAAGTGTTTAATTTTCGCAAATTTCAATAACACAATTTAATTTCATTCATCTTGTGTATACTTTCAGAACGTTGAATATACCGTGAGTACCCATCGGCTAGCTACGATAGTTTAATTATAAATGGTGCATGGTGACGATTTGATGACATGACGTGTAAAACCTTGACGTAACCTCAAGCTATAAATCGCGTTTTGCTACTCATTTTTTAAAAACCTACAGCACCAATTACACAAGTAATCATCAATTGTTTTTATGTTGCGAAATGAATATGTATACGGGTATACGCGATGAGCAAAATTTTACGAATGTATTATTATTACCAGTACCAAGCTTAGCGTTCCCCTTCAACAGTCAACTACTGTACTCGTATAGTCGCCCTTCAATGGAAACATTGAGCCGTGTAAATGCAACGCCAAACACTATTCTAATTTATTAAAACGTAACAACCGTGAATTTTCAAAAGAATTTCCAACCTCTAGTTTAAAATAGGACCCAACTTAATAATTGAATTTGTACCAGAAGTTGAACGCGCATTAAATAAACAAATCCGAGCTAGCAATTTTCAATCTCATGTTGTTCCGGTGGACGCCGATCGTTGAGAAAAATACTCAGTTATACTTCATTTTGGCCATTTATCATCCTATTCGAAGATACACCAAATTATACATGTTTTTATACTTATATTGTATGCTTCGGTTTGTTTTCGAATGTGATTAAATGTCAAACCGACCTCCTAACTCTTTTAGCGTTCGGTATAAATTACATTCTTTGCATTACTTTTGAACTTTTTCGACTCGTATTACAAACAAAAGCTTTTTACTGCTCTTTAAATTAAAAAGTTGCCAAGAATTTACTCTTGATGGATGTTAAATACAGTTGACGTGAGCGAATTTTAATTTTTTAACTTGAAAACAACCGGCATCCAGCTAGCTGGCGGGTGAATTTTACGTCGATAAAATATGTCGCCGAGGTGATTTAATTTTTGTTTTATTTGCCAAGTGTACAGCGGTGTGTCTACTGTCTACGGGTAAGCAGAACGTAGCACAAATATTTGTTATTGTTAAGCGGACAAACACTAGTTGAAGGATTTTTCTTGTGGACTTGTGTGCGTAAGTACTTCGCTACCTGTTTTATCGATAATGATGGATTGAGATGTTTTATTTTTAGGTACTTATAATCTTTTACATACCTCGAAATATTTAGTAAGCTGATTTTATTTTAACGGATTGATTGTGAAGCAGCAGGTGGCAACCAGGCATGAATTGTTTTTCTTGCAATGAATTTTGATCAGATGAGAAATACGTTATGTTTGTTGAATGAAATTTTGGCCTTTATCATTAAACGAAAAACGGAAGAGAAATCACATCTATCGCTAATTAATGATTCTGATTAATAAAAAGCTACCTGTATGGTATACATATTTTTCGTTTTTTTTTTGTGATTTGTTGTTAGAGTGTTTTTGATTTTATCAGTTTGTAAATTTTGGTTCTGGAACTTTGATATCTGTTATTTGTTAAGCATTCCGTTTTCTCTTTCGTGGTACAGGTAAACGTTGCAAAATACTAATTTCTACCAACCTATGTAGTTTTTTTCAAGTGGTACGGCATGTTCAGTTGATTCTGGCACTCTACCCCCTTGGCAAAATGAGAATTTTCCGTGTTAAAAATACGAAGTTAGAAACTTGTTTCTTGAAAAATACTGATAAGACGTGTTGGAAAATGATAATTCATAGAAACAAGTTGCCAACCTCACATTTTTATCGCGATAAATTCTCATTTTGTTAATGAAGGTGCCAAAATCAATTGAACACGCTGTACAAGTTTCTGAATTTTCAATTTTAACTGGGTTTTCGCACTCTTCCTCATCTGTTCATTATTAAATTTTACGTTAAATTTAATTTGTATAAAAATTACCTTCTCATTTGTTCACGTCATTACTACATCGCTTACGCTCGAATGAAACAAGGAAGATACTCCCCCATGTACGAATATTTTTTATCACCCTCTCATATACCCTAGCGACAAATTATCTTACCAAAAAACCGCCATAATAAGGGAATATTATTACCCTTGTGTTATTAAATGTTTATACACATATGTGTGTGGTAAAAATATAAGATACACGATAGAAAAATCTTGAAATTAAGCCTCTTAAATGCTGCTGTACGTAAAGTAATAGTGTCGAAGGACGCGTAAACTATTTCATTTAAGTTTTATTCGCACATTACCCGAACTCGATGATGAAGAACGAACTGAAAGTGTACAGGAAAATCTTCCCCTTTATTTTTTCACGCCTTTTTTCTTCTTGCAATCCCCTTTGCTTATCGCTTCTTAACCAATGTTTTGTAATGTGCTGCTGTTTTTTTTTTTTTTTTTTTTTTTTTTTTTTTTTTCATTTCTTTTTCAGCAGAAGTAAACAAACGTTAAATTAAATTAAAAAACCAACCCCTCGGTTTGCTGACATGAATATCAATTTACTATTTTGTTGCGCTCTTTTGACATATACTGTGTAATTCGCTATTCATCCCGTTGCGCTATTCACGCCTTTCTTTCCTTTGCGATTATTCGTTCGAAGATGTGGTTTCAGGCTCACGTATCGCCGTCGATGGAATACAAAGTATACCAATGTAAACCTCGGTTGCGGCTATTTGTATCGAGTATCGAGTACGTGAAGAGCGATGTCAGATGTGCCCATGAGGAAATTTTTCTTTTCAACTACACCTTTACGTTTAGCATTCCGTCTAAACTTTTGTAATTTGGAGAAAATGAGATGAGAAAAATTGATGTTTCAACTGGTTGAAAGTTTCAGTTGTTGCGAACTTGTGTCAGTGAAGTTGTTTTGATCTATGGTTTCTTTTTCACGCAGGGTTACTTCAAAATTACTAATTTCCGAAGTGATCATTTGGTAAGCTACAGAGAGATACGTGTGCTCGCTCTTTTGGAGCTCCGCTAGAAGATTGATCGAGTTAAGATATTGATAGACGTTCGACGAATGATGAAGATGACCGATCGCATAACGCAGAGATAATCGAGTCGCGAACAATATGGCGGCCTCGGCTATACAATAAATTTAGAAGTGTCATCGTCGAGTATTTGTATAATTATGTTAACTTTGTGTGCTACATGCTGCAGTTTCAGTCGCAAACGTCGACGTTCTCAAAGCAATAATTCAAGTTCCCGATTACCTTGACTAGTTTTCTCGAAGACTGGATCAGAATGCTGATAATGCGCGCATTTTTTTTCATACCTCTACCTTTACCTAAATAGTACTGTAAAAAGTACATATAAACATAGAGACAGTTCCAATACTATAAACATTACGTACCTACCTGGTAAATAATGTTTGTGCGATAGCGTGCTAGGCGTTGACTAAGACTAAAGTTGAAAATTTTTTTCCGTTTTCAGCTACTCATGCAGGAGTGAATCCATCTCGTAGAAATAGCTAATCACGTGCGTGTATCGTAATGCGAATCCGACTACCGTCCGGCCCGTTACTTAAACTTGGTTTATGTACGACCAGGTAAATGAGGTACTAGGCGTACTACGTATCTATTCAAATATTGAAAGTTCTTGTACGATATTTTCAATTGGTCGCGTTGCTTTAACACGAAAATACCCGGTTATTTTGTAATTTCCCTGGTACACAGTAAAGAGTATAGTATTACTATAATATATGGTTATACGATAATACAGAAAGAGAGGGAAAAAAATTTCCAACTGTAACCGTCCTTCTTCTCCCTTCTTCTTTCGATGTGTATAATATACTTACATGCATTTATACTGTTGAGATGCCTACGCATGTATTTATTTAAGAGGCTTGGCTGACACTCGGCGCTCGTGCGAAACTAAGTAATAAAGTGATATGCTTTTTTGTAATTAATTAAACCCCCGAGGTAATGATATGGTTATGTTTGTTTATGATAGGGTATTAACAAACCAAGCTATAAGGACGGCCAATGTTGAACGATGTAATTGTACTGTATGTACTGGAAATGGAAATCGTTATTGAAATATGTGGGCGGAGTTGGCGGTGACGTTTTTTCTTGTCCCGGATTAGCGGTTGCTCTGTTATGTCGCCTTGTGTACGTGCATGGTTTTTTTCCCTGTACATAGGTACCAGCTCATTGTACCTATACGAATGTACCTTAGAATTATAGGTTGAGGAGGAAGAGTAAATGAAAAATGCTTCGAAAGAGAGAGAGAGGGTGATTTTTATGTTCGGGGTTCTTTTCATCATTGTGTGAAGGTGTTGATGTTGAAGCTTGAAGTTGAAGAAATCGTAACTAAAAAATCAAAAATGTTACGATTTGTTTTTAAACAAAATCTTTGATTATTCGTTTATTGTTTGTTGTTATATTCTTCAATGGATCAGAGAAAATTCGAATTCGAATGCATGGTGAAATTTGCTTTACCTTTGGTGTTCGGCTTGAAATTTGTTGAGAAGCCAATTGTTCGGATGATATCACAGAATTATACTTATACTTAGAATTGTGCATGAGCATCCGGCATGGAATGTTCAAAAAGTTCATGTTACATTTTTCAGGATCAAATTAGTGTTACGTCGAGTCACGTTTTTCAAGTGAAGCGTAAATATTTTTCTGTAGTACGTTCCTATGAGAATTGTTATTTTTAAAAGTTACTATTTTGGTAATTTTCTTGTTCAAGTATTTTCATAGTTTTCTCACTTACCGATAGGTACTCGGACAGTTTAATGGAATGCATCTTGCATCTCGTCGTAAATTGTATTTTCATTTTGATTATTTTCCGATAGGTTTATATTGATGGCAGGTTAAGGATTACCTATAAGTATACAAGTGGAAATGACTTTGTGTCAAAATTCATCCATGTCCGAAATTTAGGAAGGGTACTGTGGTGCGGAGATTATAAAAATTCTTCGTTTTTGGACGAACCAATCTAGAATTAAAAGTTGTATAACGTACCTAAATCGTTTTTGAAAACTAGTCGTCTACGTGTAGGGGAGGAGTCTTTTTTGAACTTCAAAAAAAGTTCATTCCACAGCTATCACTAAAATTTACTATGTAAATTTAGTAGGGGTTCTATAAATGTACTTTTTGGGGGTTTTGAATTTTCAGCGCTGTATTGTTTTTTGGTAGAATTTTGCTATTTTTTTGAAATTATCCCACGAGTATTTCCTCTTTGAAATGAAATTCGGGGTTGAAATTTAGGTTGTACATTCAATACATGTCCTATAGATACGCCTTTTGGAGATTTCAAATAATCACACCAATATCAAGTATTATACGAAAATCGGTCTGAAGAATAATAAATGTTTGAATGGATTAGACCTATACGTTATTCAACTTTCATCAATTTAAACAATTTTTTCAAATTTTTTCTTGTTTTAATTAGGTATATTTACTGATACGATTTTAACTACATTTTGTAGTTTTTAGCCTGATTTTCTATGTCATATTATCAATAAAAACCAGTCTATTACAATCAATCGACCAACGGCGGATGAGGGGGGGGATATCAACAAAATCCGTTTTGGGGTCCTAGAAGACCATTAAGATAATTTTTACCCACCTATGACAGATATATATATATTTTTTCCCGAATGTTACCCCGCTCGATACTGACCAAAATCGCTCGAATTCGGTTAATCGACTCAGTTTGGTGGCGAATTAGATATATATGAATGGAGATAAATTTGGGTCAAAATTCAGTTATGCTCCATTTTGGGGAAGGGGGTGCTGGGGGCTCAAAAACACAAAAATTGCCCATTTTTAAGCTAATTGATAGAGAATCAAATGTTGTATAGCATTATCAAAAATCAACATCCTAAGTCAATTAGGAGGGGAGATATGGAGGTTTTCTGCCTTTTTGACCCTGAAAAAGGGCTGTTCCTCCTTTATCTCCCCACCAAATTGAGCTAGGAAGTTGATATTTGGTATGTACCTACATTCAGTTCGAGCCCTAGATGTGCCTTTTGGGGGTTCCAACTTTTTAGCTCCATTACAACCCCTTGCACCCCCCAAAAAGTGGTTTTTTGATTTTTTTTTTCATTTTTGGAGTTTTTTGAGTTTGTTTCTCACATTACTCCTTTCCAAATTGAACTAGGAATTTGAAAATAGGTATGTATATTTAATAGAGACCCTCGATGTGCCTTTCGGGGGTTTAGAATTTTTGCGGATTAGGAAAAAAACATTGCGAAGCGATGCTTAATCAGGTTAAGAAAGTATCACTTTGCGATACTTTTTTTTTTTAATTTCTTCTTAACAACCTTTACTACATTTTAGTCGTTTTCATACAGTTTTATAGAATTTTTAACGATTTTAATGGTATATTTTACGCTTTTACCTAATTTTTCTAATCAATATTTCCAGGAATTGCAATTGTCAATTTTTTTATCCAATCTCCCTATGTTTCTCTACTTTTTAGCCTAATTTTCTGTCATATTGTCAATGGAAAATGCGCCACTACGGTTTATCAACCTGCGGCGTACAACAGGAGGAGACATAAAAAAAAATTCATTTTCGGGTCCTAAAAGATCATTACAACCATTTATGGCCATGTCAGATTTTTATTTTTTTGATTTTTTTGATTTTTCCTCAAAACTAAAAATTTTTTGCTCAGCTCAATAACCACCAAAATTGATTAAATTTGGAAAATAAGCTTTGCTTGACAGCGAATTTTTATTCTAGAGTAGGGATAACCTCTGGTCAAAATTCGGTTATTCCCAAATTTAGGAAAGGGGGTGTTGTGAGGTAGAAATTGGAAAAATTTGTTCCTTTTTGAGATAATTGATAAACAATCCGAAGTTGTATAACATACTCTAAAATTAACCTCATAGGTCTATTAGATGGGAAGATATGAGGGTGTCATCCTTCTTACCTTGAAAATAGAGCTGTTCCTCCCCTATCTCCCCTGCAAATTGGGCTATAAAGTTGAAATTTACTATATAAACTTAGTAGGGGTCATAGATGTACCTTTTGGTGGTTTCGACTTTTCAGACTCATTGCGTTCCCTTACAGCCCCAAAATTTGTTTTTTTGGACGGATTTTCTTTTGTTTTCAGTTTGTTCCTCACATAACTCCCCTCCAAATTAAGCTAAAAAGTTGAAATTTAGTATGTAAATTTAGTATATGTCTTAAATGTGCCAGGGGGGTAGATTTTTCAGCCTTGTTGCACCCCCTCCCCTACAACTCTAAATTACTTGAGTTTGTTCTTCGTATAACTCCTCTCCAACTTGATCTGGTGTGGGGGGTTGAAACTAGGTATATAGATTTTAAATGCTTGTTGGGGGTTTCTGCTATTCACTCTTATATCTACCTATGCCCCCCCCCCACTGTTCAAGAAAAAACATTCCAGTGGACTTATTTTTTATTCCATGAGTGGAAAATTTGAATATCTTCTTCATTGTATGAGAATCAGGCTCAAAAAGCATCGTTTAGCGAAGAAAAATGATTAATAATCTTGGAACAGCATTGAGGGCACCAAAAAAAATTCGAGCGCGAGAACCACCGCTCCCCACACCGCTTGAGACTAAATAGCGGTAATTTAACCCGCCTAACATGAATCTAAGGCTAGTTTTTTTATTCAATTAATTTTTAGGGGAAACTATGAGCACCTTTAACTCAATTTTGATGGAAAAAATTCAAAATATTTTCTTTTTTTGGGTTTTTTGCAATTTTTATTATGACTTACAACCAACCCCTCAAAATGCAAAAATAACTCACGTATTCTGGAAGTAAATAGTCAAGTACTCGCTAAGGCATATTTCTGAAAAAAATTGATGTACTTATCTCTTTTGGTTTTTGAGTAATAAAGGTCTAAAATTTTCTTTTGTTCACTTCTGGCCCACCTATTGGCTAAAAAATTCAGAAAAAATTCTGGTATATAGCACTTTCCTTCCTTTACAGATTGTGATTACTTTCAATTTTCTTTTGCATGAACACACACTCATGAGGATTTTTTTAATAAAAAATATGTTTTTTCGCTATAGTGCTGGAGGGAAGTGGGATAGGAGGTGGTTCTTGCGCTCAAAAATTTTTTCGATACTGAGGCACAATGTTCCATGGGGATTTTTAAAATCTGAAGACAGAGTCAAAACATACCTTTCTTAAACGTAGGTACCCTCTACTTACTTTCATACCCTCCATATAATTTTTCTCCGTTACATCCTCCCTCTAATGCACCTTTAATGAAACATTTCAATACCTTAACAACCCTCTTGGGTATTTTCTATTAGTTGGTGTATACGTTTAGATTTAGTTAGGTTTAGAAAATGGAAACCACCGCATGGAATCATGTATTAAGATATAGGTATATAGCTAAAGGTAGTAGGTATATGTAGGGTCAATTTAAAATTAGGGAGGGAAAAAAAACAAAGCCTATGATACCTAATTTATCATTTAGCCATTCTGTTGTTGGAATGGTCGTTTCTGAATTCTAAAAGCGATCATCTGCTACGCCGGCTGCATTTATTCCATCAAAAAAGCCATTAAATAAAGCGTTTGAATGTATGTAATACATATAACTGGAGTTACCTATATCGAGTATGTTCGTTGCAGTGTATCTGTGAGTGTGTTTGTGTGTGTTAGTCTATGTATAATGTACTTATACATGATATCATGAAATGGAGAACCTAAACAGATTACACCTTTGCTAAAAAGTAAATAAAACTTTTTCAGCGTTACATTGAACGCATTAACGCTTAATTATATGTACACATACTGACTCTTTTGTCATCATTGTTAAGATATTGTTCTGAAAATGAGTGCTGGAGAGATTCTAAAACGTTGACAGTCGTTCAGCCATAATTATGTAAGACTGTAGGAGGGGACAGTTATCGTTGATTGTTTTTCAGGCAACGTAGATTAGTTGAATTAAAAAAAAAAAAACCTCAATTGAAAAAAATAGCATTTTTTTTTTTTAATTTTATTACTTCATCTTATTCACCAGCGTAATTAAATAACACGGAGAGAGTATACTTACATAGGTAATACAATTTTACATACTTATTATACAATTTTTAAAATTTTTAATGGTACTACTTGAGATCGATTTTTTTTCTTTAACTAAAAACTAAGCTTAAAAACGCGTTTATAGTCGAGTTGAAAGAAGATAGGCGATGTAGAATGTGTATAGAAGAAAGATGAGAATCGTAAAAATTAATTAAAAATCGTATCGGTCCATGAATAATGTACGATGCATAAAATGTTGCACTGCGAACGTATATCGGTAAGAAATTAGAGGGAAATTAACGTATCGTGAAATTGGAGAATTACGATAAAACCCTTCGTATTTTTATTATTTACTTATTTAGGTTTCTGTCTCCGAAAGAAATTCGATCTAACCACAGAATGACTTTATTACCGAAATTTTTATAGCTGGAGATACAGTACACATATTTGAAAAATAATTATTCGCTGGAAATTCTAAAATGTACCGAGGATAGGTATTTGATTTCATGACCGAAAGCGAAACTATTCATTATTGACGTATGAATTTCTAAACGACGAGTTAGAAATAACGAGAAAATAAAAAAAAAAGAAAAAATTAAAACGCGTACGTTAATTACAGTCATCATGACGAGAAAAAAAAATAAAGAAAATAGGACAAAGGTAAACAAACAAAAAAATATAACAATAAATGGAAAATACACACAAAAAAGAACAGAAAACAATAAATAAAGAAAATGAAAGAAAAATATTTAAAACAAAACTACTGACTTTGAAGTTTGCCTTTTTTTTTTGTTTCTTTGACGTTACCTTACTTAAATATTTTGTAAGAATAATTATGTTTAGATCACAACAACGAAAAAAAAAAAAAAAAAAACAAAAAAAATGTCATCGACTACATATCTTCATCTTCTTTACTCAAAGG
>FIZR01017555.1:0-32697 GCA_900060175.1 Ferrisia virgata
TAACTAGATACGTACGTTTTTTTTTTTTTTTTTATTTTTTTTTTTTGATAGCTTAACGTAAGCTATGGCAATGATGTTTCATGTACAGCTACATCTAACTATTGATCTTGCGGTTTTGCATGTATGTAAACAGTAATCTCAAGTCTTTTAGTTTAAACCATTATTCCTATCGACTAGTGGTCTGTGGCGGATACATAAACTGATTTTGCGAGGAATTTGTAATCACGCTTGTCGACTATTTTAGTTGAAAATAAAAATTGAGTTCCTCACCATCATCCACCACAACATGAAAAAAATTTCAGCTAGCTGAAATATTAACATTTATTTGATTTTTTTGCTTTACCATACGGGTTGCTTGATTCCCCACACCAAACTGATAAACGTCGCTTATGAGGAGTACTAGCCTTTTTTACTTTTGAATGTTGTCTGAGATTTTGAACAGCAAAATATTTGTAAATAATTGTATAATTTTTTATTGTTCTGATTCACCTATACATAGGTAGATTAGGTATTAGCATTAGTACTCGCCGGAATTTCTTATTACGTAGCAACTAACCAACTAGGGATAAACGAGTACTCAGTACTGAAATTTTGGCCATAATTTCGATGTAAGTAAATAAGTGATTAAGTTTGTTGACTTTACAAAAAAAAAATAAAAATAAAAAAAATTCATTTTTGGAGTCGAAGAAGTTTTACGTTTGATTATGTTATCACATGACAATTTCAACCACCCATCAGAACATATGAATTGTACCATCCGAATATATGGTATTCGGGTAGGTACTCATTGATTACTAGTAGTAACCCTGATTTATGACTAAATGTTAGAAATTGATTTCATACAGTAGTGTAACAATATCATTTGTTTACAATTAGGTGTACAACATCTAATTGGGTTAGTTTTTAGACCCATGCGCACGTAGTGTATAAATTAACCAATCAAATGTCATACAACTGTAAAGAAATCCTGGTCCCAGTCCTGGTCCTTTTCGAAAAGAATATCTCTAATATTTGTCAAATTATTTAATAAAAAAACAATTAATTTTGATTTTAGTTTTTTATTCACTGGTTTTTTCATTCAGTTCATAGCAAATTTTCATCTGTGTAAAAATGGAGCTGTATTTATCCAATAATCTATTAATTTATATTTTATTTACCACGTAATTCGTCGGTTACTAAACCTAGAAATCCCATCATGTCTCTAAATAGGTATTGTAATACCTTTTGGTGTCTAAGTTGTTTTTGAAAATTTTCATTCAGGTTCCTAACACACTAAAGGTGGAGTGATGGTCTGGTAACACTCACGTAAATAAGTTACGAACATTTTATTTTACTCTGATAATGACGCTTTTGAATTTGCATATTCTTACTTTGTAGGCATTATAAATCACTTAAATTAAAATACCTCCTATAGGTAGCTGTCAACTGAATACTATACCTAGTTACCTACCCATTACTTGACGTATAATTCAAATCTCAACATTTTTATTTTTATATTCCAAGTACCCACATCTAAGCGCTTTACTTTTTAAAATTTATAGGTATTTATTATTTTGTAAATTAAAAGGAAGAGTTTGCTTAGCTTGACTCATAAACTTGTTTACAAAAACGGAAATGATATACACAGAATAACATTTTGTTTATCAAGATTGAATTCATAGAATTGACATTAATAAAGTACTTTCGTAAAAACACTAATTGGTGAGTCGTTTAAGCTTATCAACTTTCAGTTTTCATTTTTTCCCAACATTTTTTGCGGGCAATCTGTTTTAGTTTGTACTAAAATGCTGTTTTTACAAAACTAAATTTTATTCTTAACCAGTTATTATTCATCATATGTATAGTGCCTACTGCCTATCCAATTACCTGAAGTCAAAGTCCGTATTTTTCATTTGAAATTTTTAATCGAATTTGCACGTTTACTGTCAACTTTTTTTTGCTGTAGAAAAACAAACAGTGATATAATTTGAAAGATTCCACACCTACATAATTATATTTATACATGCCTCACAAATACATACATTCGTTGAGCGTTATAAATTCCTGACAATGTATATCACAATTAACCTTACATGCATTTGTACTTATCAATCAAAGTTGGTGATCAGGAAATCTAATGAGTTATAAATTTTTCATTTTACAATGTAGTCATCCATTCAGTAGATACTAAAGCAAAATAAAAAATTGTGTAAGATTTGGTGAAAATGATCAGTATGCCAATATTATTTTTACTTCATGTTCACGAAAAAATAACTTTCCTCTTTATACCTACTTCATAATCTTGAAACATGATGTCATACTCATGTGACTCTGTGTTACGGACATATATCTGCAATTCATCCCAAGAAAAATATACTTGGATACCCGCTGTATATACAGTTAACACTTATACCTACTTACATTTGAAAAAATTCCAAGTGCACTTTTATTGAATCGTAAGAACAATTTTTATTATGTGAAAGTACAATGCTTTTTGTGAAGTAATGCAATAGCCTAAAATATAATCTTTTCACTTTTCAGAAAGAAATGCACTGCTTCTATCCCTAATAAAGAAACCCATGTAATAAAGTTCCTGATTGCGGAAGTCTATACCTTCAGATATATTCTCAAGGGCAATAAATTTTTATTAAAGTTTATTTTTTGACATTTATGTTCATTATATTCATTAACACTTACGCTGACTTACACGTAGCAGGAATTTTTATGATTTGATTAATTAATTTCTCCAGGTTTCGATGAAACAATAAAATAAAAATGTTAACAGGGAGACAAAATTATTTACCGATAACAATTATGAAATACGTACATAATACCCAATCATGATAAATAGGCTAAAAAGAGTGGATAAAAAAATTGCGTAAGTATATTTCGTTTTTTGGTTGATGAATAGGTACTTTTCCTTTCACACCTACCTATTATGTAGACGTGCATATTCATTCAAATTTATAAACTACAAACCCATCGTAATCTCAAAAACACACCTCGTAGCAAAATTATCAAAATTGATATGTCGATTTGCATAAATGATTGTCTATGCTAAAGTAATTCAAGCACCTGGTTACCTAAATATAAAACAAACAAAATGTTACCATAGCCCAGTCTGGGTTTCAAATGCCTGTGCTAGCAACGTGAAAAATTGAAGTCGCATGATATAAAAAATAAAAACTTTTTCACATGATTTGAAAAGTTATGCGTGGAGATGGTAGAGGTCAGAGGTCCGTGTGTATCCATTTGCAAGACCTCAGAAATAGGAATAGAACCTACAATAGCAACTCTCATCTTTGCAGCGTCCCGTTCAATTCATTCATATAAATATATGGATGAGGGTGGATAAATATTGTAGTTGCTTCATACTTTGTTCATAGATCTGAAAATGTTGAAGCATAAAAGGCAACTACATATAGTGAACCATTTTTTTGGAAATTGTAGAAATATTGCCCTTCCTTCACTATGGGAAGTACAGTACCATGCTTTCGGTATGGCATATGAGCAATTTAAAAATTTTAATCAAGCTTAAAAAATAAACAAGAAATGATCAATGCAAAGGAAATTTTTTCAAAGCAAAATTTGTCATAATAAAGTTTTGTCACGTTCGATCAGCGAAAAAGGTACAGCGTTCATTAGAATTTTAATGGTGCCGTCAAATAATTGAGATAGGCAAAACTTCTTCTATGCGTATGACAATAATTGCAGCAAAAATGAATTACGTAGCACAAAGCACTGCTATTTAGTTTTAAAATCGGCGTTCAAAACTCATTTTGAAACTTGTTTTAAATAAAAAATGTCCAATCTTATGACATTCATGACACAGTCAATTTTGAAAACCAAGGCAAAGAAATCGATAATATATCCATCTTAAATGATTTGGAACCAAATTATGAATTTAGGTAGTAAGAATATTAGTATTCTCGTTGATTTTGACGACCTTATATTTTAAATTCAAGTTTTTCCACGAGAAGTCTTGTTTAGTTTTGAAGATTTTTGTTTTCGTTTTTACCAGTTTCTATTCTAGTATAATCGATTTTTTTTTACTTTTTTTCAATAAATGTTTGAAATTTACAAATTTTTTTTTTTATAAAAAATTACCAACTCGAAACTTTTAATTTTGGAAGAAAAAAACAGTGTTTAAAACATAAATAATGTTTAAAATATTGCCAACACGTTTAAACACTTATTTTAAACATTCTGTTTTAAGCATCGAAACCTTGTGAAATTCGTTCTGAAAATGTTGAACAATTTAATGAATTTGGCAGTAGAAAATTTGCCCATTTATCACAGATTCGACGTTTTCATTTTTTGAGAAACCATATATTGATGTTCTGCTGAAAAAGTCTCTTCAAAATCCACTAAGCAATGACTTGCAAATACATTGAAGAATTAACTATTGACCTGTTCAATTAAATTTGAAATTATTTTTGAAAATTGCTCATTCATTAAACGCAGAAGGTTCAGTTCAAGTAACACCTCCTGGTTCAACGTTAAAGTGCGGATAAATTGTGCTGAGTTGTGAGGTACTACATTGATAATAAAATGTTCCTAAGAAATGTTCAAGAAAAAATAAATAATAAAACGTCATTTCATAATTGAATGCAAATATTTTTATCCAATTATAGCAAGTATTTTTAGTACTTTTTTATTTTTATCACATCCCAGCATTAGAATTTATATGTTCAAAACCGTTCAGAATTAGGAACTACCAAACAAACAGTATAGATTTTGTAAAATAAAAAAAATATTTTAACAACTTAATATTAACTAGGTGGGTATGGGAAATTAGTTCGATATGTGGAATAGGTTGGATACCCTGTGTGGAAATGATATCGCTGAACAAATAGTGATAAAAATGTTACAAATCTCAGGAAAGATTATTCAAAAAATTCAAAGTTTTATATTTGATGATTGAAGCTGTATTTTTTTATTAGTATGCAACGTTCTAAAACTTATTAGTGAGAAGTTTTTTTCGTATTTTTTTTTTTGAATATTAATGTTAATCAAATTTGTTTATATACTTCTTCCATCGAGTGATGTATTTCCATTAAATTCACAATTCTAATTTCACTGTGATAATTTTCATCATGAGATTTTTGTCATATTGTAGACGTTATGCTCTTTTTTCTGATGTAGTTTGCAACTTTTCTTCGTCTTTTCTGTGTAATCTATGGCTTCAATCTGGGTTGAAAACGAAACCAAACCATTTTAAATATCTCAGCACCACGCTTAATAATTTTCAAAACGAGGCCAAGTGAGTATTCATATTATTTTATATCATAAGATAAAAACCAAGAAAATACTCTATTTACAATTATTTGAATGATTTATTAGTTATAGTTAGTTGTTCAACTAGCAAGATTCTTTCAATGAATTGAAATTATGGGATCAATTTTGATATGCAATGTTGACTGTACTTTGTTCTAAATGTAATTGATAATAGTACTGCTAAAGTTCCTACTCGTGTGCTTACCTATTTGCGTATGTAGATAATGTTTCAATTTTCATAATTTTTTTATCGCAGATCTCCGCTAACTTATGAAGTTACGTTCGTAAAAAGAAATGGTGATAGAATTACAGCTTCTGGGAAAGAAGGTGATTCTTTATTGGATGTTGTAGTGAATAATAATTTGGATTTTGATGGTTATGGTGTGTAATTTGTAATGTTCATTTATATTCCATCTTTAATTTTCCCTTTACTTATAAAGGTAATATTAGCATGAACCATTTTATTCAACAGGTGCTTGTGAAGGAACTTTAACTTGTTCAACCTGTCACGTTATTCTAAAAAAAGAAGATTATGATAAATTACCGGAGAAACCTACTGAAGAAGAACTTGATATGTTGGATTTAGCTTTTGAATTGACCGATACGTAAGTATTTCATTGAAAATATTTGTAATTTTCATTTTATATTTTTGTTACCTATTATGGTCAATGTGAACTGTCATAGTTTTGCTATTAGTATCATGAACCGATGGATCTAAAAATTTTATTTCATTTTGTAATACTCGCAGGTCCAGATTGGGTTGTCAGATAATACTCAGTAAAGATTTGGATGGCTTAGAAGTGCAGTTACCATCAACAATTAATGACGCTAGAAGCTGATTTTTAATATCATTTAGGTTTTGTATTGAATCTTTCTACTTGACGTAGAAATTAGCATTACTACCTAGTGATGTTTCAAATTATTCATGTTGAATAAACTTTTTCAAGTTACTTGTTGTTTTGCATAATTAAGTATGTGTATTCAGTATTCATTTTTTCCATTTTTCTCTCTATAACTGGTCTTGATAACAAGTTTTTGAGTTTATCCATTTCTGAGATGGTAACCATCTAATTAAAAATTTTCAGTGAATGAATCGATAATTTGAAAAATCTTGAGAGACAAGAATCTAAAAAATTATGCACCTTTTACAGCAATAGTGTATTTTACAAAATGAATAATTGAATACAGAACTATGGATGCATTGTAGTACACATCTTTGATGAAAATGCATCACTTTTTTGTTATTTCAGTATTCATCTATTCGATACGTCTAATTAATAACGTTCTCTCAGTTTTTAGTAGGTAATCGAATAATTAACGTAAGTATAAAAGATTATTAGTTTTTGCTGATGTTCATTACTTGTGCTTGTGATTTATTTTGCAGTTTGCACCCGTTTAGCTTCATTAACTAATATGAAGCTCATATCCATAAAATGATGAAATGAAAAATTATGATTAATGAAAAAAAAAACAAGGTAAGGAGGCAACATAAATAATGTATTGTATTTGTATTTTTTTTAATAAATTGGCAAATATAATAAATATTTTTCAAAACGTTGCCTACCTTTAATTCAAATTTCAACTAATTTTTTTTTGAATTTTTCAAACTTTTTCGATCTTGAAAAATTGAGGAATAAAATTGTAAAAAATGGAAAATTTTATACTTTTTATTTTAAGTTTTAATGTTTTAGTTGTTTCTCTAATTTTTCGTTTATTTTTCAATTTTTATTCTATAATTTACTCTGAGCCAAACGAGGCATTGAATAGCACACGGTGACGAGGATGACTCAGTCGATGAGTGGTAAACATCCGATAAAATGTCATTTTTTCAACAAAAAGTCGAAAGAAAATCTGATTCTGCACAATGAATTATGAGCGATGTAGACGATTTTCGAATTTCGATAATTATGTTATAGTATAGTTAACTGTTAAATATTTCATTCTTCTTTCTATTCAAATTAATGGTTCACATCGATTTGTGTGTATTTAAATATGTAAAAGTGTCGCATTAATTATCATCTGGAAGCAACATTGTTTTGGTCGTTGTAATAGAACACCTTCGTTTCTGAAAATTTACCGTGAAAATGTGTTTCTGAAAATTCATTTGATCAGTTGAAAAATGGAGGATTTCAATTTTTTACGGAAGAAAAAAAAATTTACATGCTGTTTTAAACTTGCTAAAAGTTTGCCTGTTCTTTTAGTTTGTTCCTTAATAGGATACTCATATTATTGTTACATCATTCAGTTATGTTTCAGTAAGTCATCCTGCAAACGTTTTTATATAATAATAGTTAATTAGTCTATACCTGCTCTGAACCTGTTATATTTTTATTTACAGTCACCAGTATTATAGACTCATTGATTCAACAAATATTTTATGTATTGATTTATCATATTCTACTCATATTATTGCTGTGGTCTTATTGGCAAACAGTTTTCACAGGAACTGGTGCTGTGCCTAAACGGGTGAGTTGATATTTATTTAATTTAAATGAATTGTATGTAGTACACAACGTGATTGTTTTACTTATGTTTTGTATTAACTACTGTACTTCTTTTTCTGTAGTTCAAGTTGAGTGATGAAATCATTGAGCAGTTTAAATCTGCAACTAGTGAAGAAACGAAATTACAAGCTATTGAAAAATACGGAAATGATCTTCCAATCGTTACTAGAACTTACATTGGTGGTAAGTTGAAATTAATGCTTAAATAATTTTATTTTGAAATTATTCTTTACTATGAAAACATTTTTGAATTCCTTCAGGTAGAGCCACATATCGTTTTTGCTTTGTCTGTAATCATTTGAAACCAGATCGTTGTCATCACTGTAGGATTTGCGGCGTTTGTGTACTTAAGATGGACCATCATTGCCCATGGGTGAACAACTGTATTTCCTACACGAATTATAAATATTTCATTTTGTTTTTGTTTTACGCATTTATGTTCTGTTCCTACATTGTGATAACAACGTTACCATATTTTTTATCGATTTGGAAAGTGAGTATTGCGGTTTTATTTACTACGAGGGCAATTCTTGAATATTTGTTTTATCATTTTACAGAAGTGATTTCCTCAACCTGTACGTGCCTAACGTAATTTATTTTTTCGTACCGGGTTTGATCTCGTTTATTAATGAATTTTGGATTCGTTGTTTTTTGCACATTTGTTAATCTATTTTATTGATAATCAAATTTGTTTTAACTATGTAAAATTCTCCAAACGGAGATTGTTCGATTTAAAAAATCTGAATGGTAAAAAAATCATTCAGGATTTGCCCTCAAGTACTCATTAATTAAGTAATAATAAATAGAGTGTTTATTTGCAGCATTCCTCATCGCCTCCTGGAGGTATACACATATTATTTTTATTCATCATCTCTACAATGTTTTTCCTCAGCATTATGTCCATTTTCACGTACCATTTATATTTAATTGGATGTAATAGAACCACGTTAGGTAACGTTTTTGGATTATTTGAAAGCGTTATGATCAAACTATTTTCTATTCGGATTATTTCTTTTCGCAGAGGCTTTTAGAGCGCCAGTGTTTGAAAATGGAAGAGTTGATAAAAATGGATTTAATTTGGGCCTTGTGAATAATTTCAAACAAATATTTGGGAATAAATATCTTTTATGGCCTTTTCCGATATTTACCAGGTTAGTGTTGTTGATAAATTTGTTTTTATTTCGAGCTATTTGATAATAACCGCTTTTTTTATGTATTAACAGAGCTCCTTATATAATTTGCTTTATGTTTGTGTTTTTATTAACAAAATTTCTTTATTGTGGTAGATGTATTAAGTTAACTCGCTACGTGATATCAAGTGAATTGTATAACGAATGCATTCAGTATTTCTGTGCTTTTTTGTATTTAATTATAATGTATTGTTAGCTATAAATTTATTGTAACATAATGTTTCTGAAATTTTCGATTCATGCCAAAAATTAGATGCCTACATAGAGAAATGTTTTGGTTTTTCTCATCTACAAGAAAAATTAAAGATACAAATGATGAATGAGTTTTTCAGCAGATTTCGGTGGATCGAGTTAGATATCCAACATCGAAATGAAAAGTAACATAAATGAATCCATTGCTTGTTTTTTGGAATGTACCGAATTTCTATTCTCATTTTTATCTCAATAATAGCGTTAATAGTTGAATTTTCTTTTTCCTTTGAATTTTTTTTGAAAATTTGATATTTTGCATTTAACCATCACTTGCTTGAATTCTGTAATTAATTTGAAGTCTATATTTTGATATTTTAAAAATTTCTCTTTAGTTGGATTATCTAAACTTATTCGTGTTAGTATTGTTTTTCCAATTTATTTTTGTGAATTTAAGCCCTCCAAATGTTGTTTTTTATGCGCGGTGAAGGAACTTCCTGATTTTATTATCACCATTTAACGCAAAATTATTACTCAGAGCAACTTGTATTTTCTAGACAAGCTTTATTCGTGAAAATTGCATGTTTCGAAAAAACAGGAGTTTTTTTTGTAGGTTTATGATTTGAAATGTTTGTTTAAAAAAGGTGGAACTCTGGTGAAAACGTTACTTTAATGTTAAAATATTAACTAAAAGTATTGCGAAGCAGTATGCTGCAATAATTTTAATTTTTTTTATAGCTGCGGCGACGGTGTGTGTTTCCCACAACGATATGAATCTGTTGCCATTCGAGCTACAGTAACTGGTGCCGATACTATGTCAGCTCACGATGTGATGTATCCATAGTGTACTTAATTTGACTGCCTTTTTTTTTCATTTTAGTAATTTTTTTGTACTTGCATTCTTGTTAATTATATATTTAATTTTATTGTTTACTGTAAATTGACGCAAGCGAAATACTTTTTCTCCTTACTTTTGTATGCATATTAATATTTGTGTATCGCTCCAAACTTAGATGTTTTATGCTCTATGGTTGTTCAAGTATTTGAAAAATTTTGTTGTATACGTAATATTTTTATTCATATTTTTTCACGCTAAATATATAAATGAATGCATTTATGTAAGGGGCTCTGTTATTACTTCATTTTTTTAAAAATGAAAAATCGCTTTGAATCGTTACTTTTTGTTTGCTTTGGGACGTTGCGTCGCTTAAAATATTTTTGAATACGGTCTTCTTTTTATGGTTACATATTATTATATTATGTACCTAGAAAACCTTACAGGTACCTATTTTTAGATAGCTGATTAGAAGTTAAAAATAATTTCATTTCAGACATCTCTAATTTTTTAAGAATTATTTATTGTAACAAACGGATTTATTACTCATGGTTGTATAAATGTATTTCCAAAACAACTGATTGCGTTTTATTGTTTTACAATAAAACTGATCAATGAAAGGGAGATTCAAAAGAATAAGATACATTGTTGTACTTACTGATAAAACTGCATTGTTCAGAATTTTTTTCATTTCAATTTTAAGAGGTCAAGCATTAAGCCAAAATTTTTTAGAATAAAAATCTTATAAAAATGAATCTTAAAAGGAGGAATGCATTCTATTCAGAGCGATATTTGTTTTATAATGAACAGACTAATCGTATTTCACCTTATTATTCTAATCCACAAACTTTAAAAACTAATGAAAACACTTCCTGAAATTTTTCATTAACGTGCTTGTATTCTTAATTTTTATTTTTATTTGTAGTTTGGGAAATGGCGTAACATTTGAACGAATTCGCCAACAAGCAGACAGGAAAACATTACTTCAAGAAAATGAAAATAATTCCGAAGATGATGGCGATATGCGTGATGTATTTTTTGTGTAAAGATTATACAAAACGAAACAACCAGACATGAAATCCATTATTTCAATAAAATGAAAATGATTTCAAAAATGATACTGATATGCATGATGCGTTTTTCATGTGAAAGTAATGCAAGCAATATTTTCAATATTGAGCATAAGTACTACCGATATTATGATTTTTGGAGATCAATATTATTTCAATTCCTTGAATTTTCTACGAATACCCAATTATTTACCTAACCTACTTGATAGGTATTATGGCTGGTCGAAGTGAAATTCGTAATTCCGCGTCTTACTTGGTCTAACGTAAGCTCTTCAGTTTTTACTTTCGATCTCGTTCAAAAATACCTACTTGACCTTTTGGTATTTATTATTATGCATATTTTACATTAGTGTACTTCAACAGACTTTACTAAAAAAAAATCACTTTTTTATTTAAATAGAATTCTGTATAACTAATTTAAATTAACCTACATTATTCAGTTTTACATGTGAAGCCAAATTTAAATATTATGTGATGTAATTGTGAGCTATGACTCATTTTTAACCCAATGAGTATATATTTTGGTAGAGTTCAATATTTCTTGGTTGATTCAGTACATCTGTACCTGGTAACTGATATTTAAACACGAAATCACGTGTTTGTATAAATTTGATCTCACTATGTGTTACTTTTAGATAAAAAGACCGAAATTCTACCGACCATTTTTATTTTTACAATATTTGCTTCTGTTTTATGCCTGTTTTTTTTTTTTTTTTTGTATATAACTTAAAAAATTTTATTAGGCAGGTATCTTTATTACCTTTTATCATTATCTAGGTACTTACCTTTTTTTTGTAAAATAGTTGACATTGTAATGATGTTGAATTTATAATCGCATCATATTCATTTGTTAAATGTTCGCAGTGTTAATACAACTGCACCACCTATGTTTTTGAATTCTTCAATCGATTGATCAATAGCGTTGATCTCATGTTTTATTTTTTGGAGATGTCATTTAATGAATTGATTCTTAAATATATTTCCTTTCCTCTCTTTTTTAAAATAAAAAATGTATTTTTATGCTTTATAATTCAAGGTATCAAGTTAGTTTGTTCAGGCGAGCTGCATGGTCTGTATGGTTTTGATTGTACAGTTTAAGATTGGTTCATAAATAAAAACAATGACCATGCCCGAAATATTTTCTTATCTAGAGCACATCTGTACAGCTTGCCCGAATAAGCCTATCCAACGATAGAATACGCGTGGCAAAAAACGCAAAAAAACAACGTTGTCGACAATAAACCAATCAAGTTACTCGAACTGAACAGACCACGCGCGCTAATTGGCTCGTCGTCGGCTACACTGGTTTCCCGCGTTTTCGCCATGCGTATGTTGTGATTGAAACTAGAAGTACTACAATACAATGATAACAAATTGGAAATACAGACAGGATTAATTTATATTCAGTAAACAATATGTTGATAGTACATAATTATAATAAATTAAAAATAATTGATAGGTATATGTATAAAATCGAAAGTAAAATTTTACATATCATTCTGCAATAAAGGAGGCAGAATATCGTTAGGAGCTGTAAATGGGTCCCATTCTTCTAAGCCCACCATTTTTACGCTTATATTCCACAATTTTTCCGCATTTTCCGGATTTCGAGCTTTAGCAGAAGCAGTTACTATTTTACAATCACTGAAAAAGAGTTCAAATTAGTTTGAATTGATAACTACTCCGAAACATACGTAGAATTAATTTTTAGAATATTCAATATACTTGATGATAGGTACCTGTAATAACCTCCAGTTTCATCAGCTAAACTTTCATCAATCGCGCAATAAATCGTAGTTTGTGCACCTTCCTCTGGAGTTTTATCAAATAGACTTAAAACTGTACGAACAACTGGACGAACTCCAGGGAAAAATGCAGAATTTAAATGACGTCCTAATTCCGTACGAACAACGCCTGGATGCAAAGAATATACGTTCACTCCTTTCCCTGGAATAATGAAACTCAGCTTATTTAGGCAAGAAACACAATTACATTTTTTTCTTATTATGCGTTGATATTCATCATTTGAGATTTAACCATTTAATGCGTGTTTCCTTTTGAGATAAGAATACGATAACCCACCTTTTAGCTTAGCCGCGAGTTCATTGCTGAATAGAACGTTGGCTAATTTGCTTTGAGCATAAGCTATAATTGGTGTATAGCTGCGTTCTAAATTTATATCATCGAAGTGAATACTTCCCGCTGTTCAAAAAATTATGGAGATGTAGAAAATTCAAATTTTTTTTACAAAATAATAGTTACTATCTTAGAATAGGCGTGTGTACTGAAAATTCATGCGATGTTAAAATTAGATAGGTAGATAATCTAGGTACTAGGTAGTAGGTATAAGTAAATAAGAGCGGTACATAAAAATCATTGATTCATTCGAAATTCGACTCACTTTTATGAGCTAAAGATGAAACATTTACTATTCTTGCGGGAGTAGAATTTCTGATACGAGGAAGCAATAAACACGTAAACAAGAAGTGTCCTAGGTGATTAGTTCCAAATTGTAATTCAAAACCATCTTTAGTTTTACTTTTAGGACACATCATTATACCTTCAGGAAATTACCAATACGTAGTAGATACTTGGGAGATGATTACTTTTTAATTGGTCTGAGAAATATTTTACATGCGAGACTTTACCTGCGTTATTAATTAAAATATTAATACGTTCTTCAGTTTGAAGAATATCCTTAGCACATTGTTTGATTGATAAAAAAGACGAAAGATCCAATTTTTTAATTATCAGTTCTCCTAAAGGTTGATTATCCACTGGATTAACCGTTTCTTTTATTTCATCGACAGCTTTTGCTGCTTTTTCTGTATCACGACATGCTAATATAACTCTAGCTCCTGAATAGAATAGACACGTATCTGATATTTATAAACTTATCTCATCACAAAACTCATAAGCGATAAAAATGTTTACTCACCGATTCTGTAGAATTCTCTAGCAGTAATTTTGCCGATTCCAGTATTTGATCCGGTAACTATGGCTGTTTTTCCATCAAGTCTCGCTTTACTTACGCACTTGCCAGCTTTAAATATTTTCATTCTCGAAAGATTTTTTTACAAATTCGAGGTATTTTTTTTCTCAATCAGTTACCACGCAAACGTAATCCTTGACTTTGGAACTTGGAAATGATTTGTAAATAAAAATACCTCGATAAGTAGCTTACACGTTTGGAACATTCAGAAACGATTTATGAATAAAACTACGTCGATAAGTAACTTAGTCGTTTGAATTTGCGATACGCGAGTATCATCGACAGTTTTGTGCGTTAAGGTCATTCGGTAGGCCTGTTTCATTACAACTGTTTGAAGACATTCTTCATACGAATTGTAGTGTACCGGGGATAAGAGAGATGAAACAGGTATCTAGACCTAGTAGCTTTAATAAAAAAACCGTCCAACTATGTACATCGTACAGCAACGGAGTGAAGCGAACTAAGCGAAACCACGAAGGTTTGGATATTTTAATGGTAGAGTACATCGTACTTGTACGTTGCACCGTTACGTCGAATATTTACGTTCATAAATCATTCCATTGGAAATACACGTGTATGTGGTACGAATAATACGGACTTAGAGGTGATATCTTCTTAAATTGATCATTTTTTTTTTGTTTCATTCGCCTTCATTCAACTCTGGGTTTTTTCAAGGCTACCGATTGGAAAATCTGGTATCGTAAAACTTGAGAACATTAGATACAATCTACTCCTGAATGAAAAAACTAAGTTTTCACAATATTTCCTATTTTATTTCATGCATACAGAGCTATTTTCAACGAAACAAGCGAAATAGAATTTATGGTAGCTTTGACTAATGTCACACTGGCGTACTTACCTACAATTTTTTTAATGCAAAGATTTTTCCAGTGTGTTAATTTTAGGCAGAAAAAAAATAAACGCTTGGTCGCATCATGGTCTGTCAGGTACTTGGACTAATGTTTAAAATGAGTAACATAATCGCTTTTGTGTCTCTTGAATCCAGCAGCACGAAAAAATATTCCCACAAATTACAGTACTTGAAACATTAATTTTTAAAAAGTTATTAACCTTAGTTTTATGAATATTTTAAAATTCTGATATTTTGTAGTTCTTTTATAAATGCAGCGATCTAAGTAAAAATTATATGAAGCGATTTGTTAGAAAAAGATTTTCCTTTATAATCAACTAATCGGATTTGTTGTTGGAACGAAATTTAATTTTGTCCCTTCAAAAATTAGACAGGCAAGTTTTTCAACACAGCCGCGATTTCTGTGCATAAAATAATGATTCTCATTTTGATAAACAGTGTTGTCAGACCGTGATACGACTAACTTATCATCTTGTATTTTCAATTCGAACTGGTTAAGCATAGTAATAATTATGAAGAAAAACCCATCACCTGTTACGTTGTTCGGTGTGTATCAGACAAGTGCGATGAGAACAACACATTAGCGATTAATTATTATTTTTAACTATCTCGAATCATATCGCTATTATTGGACAATCGTACACTACTTTTGTAGTAATAAATCCTTCTCCTCTTATTGTGAATGGCTTGTCTTTGTATGTAGCCACGTTCTGTGAATCTATTCTTAAATCTGTACTAATTTTCTCAAAAACTTCAGCATCCAAATCAGAACCGGATCGATATACGTATCCTTCTACTTCAATAATATCTCCTTGAACAGCGTGACGTGGAACATCCAAAATATCTGCATTTACTCCATCGTCAGCCAGTAATAATATACCATCAGAGGATTCTTCTGGAGCGTAACTAATATTGTACTGTTGCGGCTCTATCATGTTCATCAAAAATAATGTCTTTTTATTTCGAAGATGTCCCAAAGGTATCTTGTAACCATACAGATTACTGCTGAGCTGAAATTAGTAAATTATGTTAATGTATAGATAATATCTGGAATAAAGATACTTCCAAGCAGTAAATTCGCATTACAACAACTTTTGGCGAAGATTTGGCGAAATCTACTCTGATAAGAGCTAATTCTGGATGACGTAAGTGGCAGGTAACGTCCAATATTTTCCCAACCTGAATATTCAATCGTCCAAAATCAGGTTCAATAGTTACCCTACATTTTGCTGTAAAATATAAAGAGAAGGTTGCAGTTGTAAAGTTTTTAATACGAAAAAGTCTGATAAACTAGGACGTACATACCTACCCAGTACGAAAGACAGCATGAAATGAAAACAACAAATTAATATTTTTTCATGCATAAACCTCGTCATCACACGTAACATAATCTCTTCGTATGAATGCAATTAATTGGTGATTCAAAAAAAATTCAAAAAAAATTATTCAGATCCGAAGAAATACTCAAGTTTCTAATACTGCGTTAACGATTGAGCATAATTTGATAATCTGTTGACTGATAAGTTATCTATACCCAGACTTAACTAATCTTTCGCGATTCGATGGAATGAACTGATTGAAAATCATAATTTGGGTTTTAAATAAATGATAATAGATTGACAGGTAACGGAATGAGCAAGTATTAAACAAGTATATAACATTATGTAGCTAAACTAACTTCGTATTCCTACTTCTTAAGAATGGGATAGTTATAGGTACTCAAATAATTGATTTTTATTTCATTTTTTTCATCATATAGTCCCATATTCATGAGCCTAACTTAACTTTTCCTCAAAGGAATCTTTACATACAGAGCTCGATTATCACAATCTTAAAATATCCTACTTATTTATGTACCTACCCATTTAAATTTTTGAAAACAATCAAATAATTCATATTTGTAGAATTACAGCACATTCATTTAGCAACGTACCTTAACGAACAGTGATTACATTTTGATTATTATATCGGCAAAGTACATAATTCAGCCTATTTCGTAAGTAATTTATAATTTTGAGTTAGTTAAATAGTACGTGAGGAAGATATCATCTTTTCATGTCATGTTGAATAATTCATTTAATTCCTTAATGTTTTTCTTTTTAACAATAAATTCGCGTTTTAAACCAGGATTGTTCGGACAACTTTCACAAATTATTGAAGCAGCTTTTACATAAGACGATAATAAAATCCCTTTCCCACTCACGTTTAAGTATTTTTTTCTTTGATACTTTGCGATTCTATTCATATCTATCGTTAAATCATTGAAAATTTTTTCAGTTGTCGCAAAATCTAAACATTTTTCAGGTTTATAATTTATTCCCTCGACTAAAACGATATCATCTGGTCGAGCACCGAAAGGAGGAATTAACAATTCGCTCATTGTGAAACCTTCTTCACTGTCTGGTCCTTGAGTGTACAACACCGAACCGTGAGATGTGATATTGAATACATTTAACGGTTCTATATTTAACAAAAAAGGTGTTAGACGTTCTTCAAAATCCTCTTTTCTGATGATTTCAGCAAGAGCAGTAACCTATGATAAAAACAGTACGTTTAACGTTTTAAAAAATAACAATAAGCGAATTAAAATAAAATTCTTACGATGGTTCGGGTTGGTGAATTACCGAAATGAACTTTCAATTCGTAATAATCATTTGATTGAGGGATATTTTCAACGTGCAAAATTTTTCCTACTCTTATATCAAGAAGACCAAAATCAATTTCTTCATTCTTCCGCTCATCTTGCTCTAACATGAACAAAAAATTGTTTGAAAATTTCTGATACGGGCATACTTGGTAGGTATTTAAAAAATTGACAATTTTAATATCTTTGGTGTGTATTTTACGTACCATGCGATCTATTCACCAAGTAGAGTGAAAAACACAAGAAGATGATAACTTTTATTTCAAACATCGTTCTTCACTAAATGGGTTGAACTAAATTACTAAGATCATTATCTTTTTGATAGAAGAATTTTAATTTTAAAAACTGAAACTGCAAGTGTGGTAAAATTTACCATTTGAAATTTCTCCACAGTTGCATCGTACAAATTGTTTGCTTTATGTAAAGTGACCCTTTAAGTATTTGGGAATTTCTAATAAAAACGAAAAAAAAGTAAAAAAAGTAAAAAATGATGAACCTCAAGTGCATATTTAATCAAAAATTTATGAATTTTTACATAAACAAACTATAAGCTAGCAGGAAAGGTTAAGTACCTAGCAACGTACCTGAAGGTATGAGTCCATTAAATTAAACTATCGTAGATAGGTGAATCAAAGAATATTACATGACACGATGTACGGAAAAATTTACGTTGAAACATTCATTTTTTCATTTTAAAAAAGATCTCTCAATCCAATATTGTTAAGATTCTCCGTTGATAGAGGTCCTTTTCCAGCAACATTCAACGAAGCATTGTTATATGTTAAAATACCTTCTTCATTCACTCTCATAAGTGACATCAGTTTTTTAAAATTAGTCTTCGTAGTATCTATTTCAGGAAGTGGTTCATATTGATACCCTTCTGCATAAACAATATCACCCTCCGTGCTGCCTTCGGGAGGATCAATGACATTAAGCCACCAATCGTCTACCTCTGTAGTCAAAAGCATAGCTTGACTTAATGTACCCATGATTCTTAAAGGCTTTACGTTAACAATAAATGTACACAAACGATTTCTGAAATCTTGCACTTTTAAATATGTTGCTATTTCAGTCACCTGAATATAAGAGGAAAAACTTAAAAATTGGAGGTAAGTATAACATTTAACATTGAGGATATAAAATTACTTACGCAAGTTAATTTTAAGCTTCCATTGAATGCCACTTCCATATGAAAGTGGCCCAAGTCATTGATATGTACATCTACCCACGAAACTCTGCCCAACCGAACATCAAGATGTCCAAAATGAAGTTCCTGCTGTTCACCGCTTTCAGTTACAGGTTCGTCAGATTCTACGAGAAGAAAATTATGTCAAGTGCCGATGAATAAGTTTAGAAAATTAAATGTAAATAATTATATTTGAAAATCTATGCACCAAAAGATCGTACTGCTGAATACAACAAAAACCAAAACCACAAATAGTTGACAATTTTTGCATGCATTATTTATGTTATGTAGGGTACTTTCGATATAAATTTATTAATGAAAAAATTCTCAAAATATTCATTCGATGATATATCATAAATCATTTTTATCTAACGATGTTATCGAAAATGCAAATTGAAATTTCTCTACTCGACAATTTCATTCAAATTTCTGAATACACGTGTTTAATTCAGCTTATGTTCAACTCGTACTTACTTTCAGTCTGGATTCATTTTCTATGTTCATACTCTTCAACATTCCGCTTCCGCTTCAAAAAAAAAAAAACATTTTCATAAAGCGGGCACTTCAGCATTCATTGGAGCATTGAAATTAAAATAATCAGTTGAATAGAATTTGAAAAAAATAGTTTTCAATTTTCTAGAATTAGTATAAGTATGTAGAAGTACAATTGCGTGTTTCAACATAAGAATCAAATAAAAATTACATGAAAATGAAACGATAATTTTACTCATTTATTTAGGTACAAAGGGAGTTAATTTATCAGTAATTGAATTAATCATCAATGACTGAATATCGCTAAATAACGTATGGCATGACATGATCAACAATACATTATGGATTTTTTAAAACTTCTAATATAAACCAAAATGAAAAAGAAAAAATATGGTGAAGAACAAATTCTAGATCTTCTTCTTATTTTATGTTAGCATTAGAAATAAAACGAGTTATAGCTGGTCCTTTACCACCGACGTTCCACGGTATACCCTTGAATGTAGCTATTTTATCTTGATTTACTCTCAAATGCGGGGATATAACTTCAAAAATGTTCTTTTTAGGGGTTATGTTAGGTTCGGGTTTGTATTCGTATCCTTCAACGCGAACTATATCACCCGGAACACTACCTTCTGGAGGAATCAAAATTTCAACCTTTTCTCCTTCGCTGGCACACATTATCATACCTTCAGATGTTATGCCTCGCATTTTTTGTGGTTTTAAATTGGTTAGAAATAAAGCTACACGATTTTTCATTTCTTCTATTGGTATGACCGGAACTAAAGCACTCAACTGAAAACAGAAAGGCGAGTTTTTGTCAGAGTATTTCAAAGTATTTTGTCACAATAAATATATACCTATAAACTTACAATAGTCGAATGAGTTGGACCACCAAAATCCACCTTTTCTACGTATAGCTTGTCTGCATTAGGATGTCTTTCAACTTCTACAATTTTTCCAACTTTGATATCGAGTAACCCAAAATCTGGAAGATTCTGTCCTTCATCTCCTTTAACGATATTGGTTTGACCTCAATAAAACAAAACGGAATTAAAAATATTTGCAACGCAGAAGCATAAGTCGATCATGATTCAACTACCTCAGGGACACAATGTTTGTGAGGATAATAAAGCACATTACATTTACGAAAGCATAAAATTTCGTAGTAAATTATTTTTTACATCAGTTTAGTTAAGCTAATGTTTATAGCAAAACAAAAAAGAAAATAATACGTGAGTGAAATTACATCACATTACACAGGATTTCACATCTACATACATAATATTTCTTTACTTTTCGTTGATTTTTTATTTTTCTTGAGATCAGCTTTCCCTTCAACACATGATTTCTGAGGAACTTTCTCGTTTTCTTGAACAGCTGCCTTTACTTCCGTGATAACACTTTGTGAAGAGATGGGAATCTGTTGTATGCATATCAAGATAATATTCAGTCTTTACGTTGTTACAAGATCGTCTTCATCGAATGTTTAACTTTAAATTACCTGAGGAATGTTATTGTCGATACGCAGTTGGATTAATTCTCGTTTACATTCGTCTACCTGTTCTTCCAGGCTACGATTTTCAGCTTCCAATTGCCAAACTTGATTTTCGCTTTTTTCTTTATTCAACTGACAAACGACCGCTGAAATTTCTGCTATCTGATTCGTACAAAATGCTACGTACTAACATTTTTCGTCATTTGAACATTTTTCATTTAAATTATGAAAAGTACTTACATCGTCGCTAATGGATTTCAGTAATTTCGCGATTCGAGCTGAATTCATTTGGACTTTTGCTAAGGTTTCCGAAATAATCATCATGAAAATATATGAATTTATCACTTATTATTTTTCAAAATACGAAAGTGTATTATAAAATGAAATTATATACAGCACTAGAACGACTAGATATTTCCTTATCGAAAATTAAAATATAAATATCCTCCGCATGTTCTGTCTTCGATGTTTTATCAATCTTTTGCATTATCGGTGTGCAACATCTAACAAATGTCTAAATGCAACAATGGTCTCCGTCTGTCATGCTTGCACTAGAGCTTAGGAGTATTGAAAGCATGAAAGTGGCTAATTCTTGAAAGTATAAGAGTGGCGATTGGAATCAAATGTAGTAAATAATACATAAAAACAAATATCGTTTTCTAAATAATTTATTCTAAAAATATTCCACTAAATAAGAAATTAAAAAAGATACAACATGTATATTAATGCTATTGCTCAACATTTTGTATTTTTGTTTTTCAGAAATATGAGATGGAAAATCAAATCGTTCAGGGAAAGTCATTAATCGAGCTACTTCCTTCGGGGTGAAAAATCGTAGTTGCAATTCACTGAGCTCAACTGAGCAATCGTGAGAGTTTTCATTATTAAGAATATCATTGTCGTTGAACTTTAATTGAAATTGCGTTAACTGATTCCTGGATAGTTTTGATAGAATCGACCCGGTACCTTTCAAGTAACGAGTATAGCCTCCAGTAAAACAGCACGAATTTTCATCATCACTAATAACAATGTCCACAGCACAATAATATTTATTCACATTTTCAAAATCTACTAAATATGAATTCCATTCCGCATTGATACTTTTGTATTGTAATACTTCTTCAATCTTAGACGGAACGCGGAAATTAATCTTAGTTTTTAATTCATTTTCGTATTCTTGTGGTATATCTTTTATAATATCATTTGATTCAATTTCATTCGTCTGAAATCATGAAAAGTAAAATTTGACAGAATTCCGGATACGAAAAATATAAAATTCTCAAATTAGATTTCTACCTGTACTGTCCGTTTCGCTAGAAGATAATATCGCAGGCGGCTATTGCAAATTTTGAATTGTCGAGGATTCAGCAAAAATTCTTTATAAACAAATTTAGCGTTGCGAAGTGCAGCGATTAATTTTCTACGAGTTTCAGATTCTTCGAATCCTTTGACATTTTCCAATAAAATGTAAGATAAAGAATCCAAATTTGAAAGTAATTCTATAAATTGCAGCAAGGATATATTTCTGTTGTCTTCCATATCTTTCTGTTTCCCGAGTCTACAAAACAGAAAAAAAAAAAAATTGATCAAGAATATTACTCAGATTTTTTTTAATAGAAATCCTCGGTACCGAGTGAATGGTTGACATGGAGGACTCATTAATATCATATCTGGGTTCAATTCGTTGATTTCTTCGGCAGTCAGTGAGCAAACATTTCTATTTACAACTTTCGTTTTTGGAAAATTATGCATATAAACTTCATTGCATGCTGTATTCATTTCAACAGCCATAATAACTTCACTTTGATTACCAACTGTACTTTCTGGGGAAAAAATGTAGAAATATGAAAATTCTTTCACTTCTTTCCAAACAAATAAAACAATTTTAAATTTCACCATTCAGCGCTAAATGCATTCCACCGACTCCACTGTATAATTCAAGAACTTTCATTTTTTTCATGGATTATCGGATTATCGCCTGAAAGAAAAAATATAAAAATGAAATGCATTCAAAAATAGATAAAATTAACAAAAAATGCATGGTTTTACTTTTATTGCTTAAAAAAGAAGTTGATCCGTAACGATGATCAAGTTTCAAATTTATCATAGGAGCAATAGAGCTTAGCCAAGTGACTAATGGGTTAATTTTTGAGTTTTCAAAACTGTTCAACAACTCTTCGGTGCGACAAGGATGAAGCATAAAACACGGACTTCGAGTAAAGGGATGCTCTTGCTGAGTCAACAAATTCCATTTATTTTGGATGAACTGTTCTTTAAAATTAGCATCAATCAACATTTCTAAATTTTCTAATGATAATAATTTTCCGGTATCGAAACACGCATTGAAGTATAGAACTGGAATGTTGTAGCTTAAGCTGTATATTATGTTGTATTCCCACATAACTTTAGCATCGAGTTTAGCACAATCTGAGAAAGTTACTTTCCTCAGATAAAGCACTTCAGAATCTCGTTCAGTGAAATAATCAATTTTCCAACCATCTGCTATTACATTGGAAATTTGCTCAAAATGAGAGGCAAATGCTACAAATTCTGTATATGCTATTGACATCCTAATGAAACTTTTTTATTTGCAGAAATAACACTCACCTTCAATACATTAAAATTGATCGAATTTCTAAAAAGGAATACTAGAATCTAAAATTTTTTCAGAAAATTTTCGAGAATTCATCTTCATTCTTCAAGAGTGTTGTCGAAGTTTAAAAGTTATTTGATAACAAATTCATTGATAACAAATGACGTAAAAATTAGAAAAAAACAGTAGTCATAACCGTAATTACAATTCTATACCTTATTGAGTTGAATCAAAATGTTAGCTGTTCATTAACACATTGAAAGCCTATAAACATTGTGTTTTTTTTTTCAAAATTGAAAATTTCGAGAGTAGCAAAAAATGCGATTTTACAAAATTTCAGAAAAAATGTTCTAATCTGAAAGATAGAACATCGATAATCCTTACGTCATTTCATTTGTTTTATTTTACTTTTTTTAGATTGTAAGATCTTATATCTTTCTTTTTATTTCACAAGCGTTTTTCAATGGCTGGAATTATTAAAATAGCTAGTGATGCAAAAGCCAAGTCAGGATCTAATGAAGAAGTAATTTTCAACACATTTCAGACCCTTCGAGATGAACAACGACAAATTGTTAACAAACTAGGAGACATTGACCGGGAAGAAAGCGAATTAAAGTAATCGTTTTTCAGATTCTTATTAAATAAGATGATAGTTCACCAATTTCTAACTTAAAATACACCTTGTTCTTCAGAGCTGTGATAAGTGCGCTTGAAAAAGTCGACGGTGACCGAAAATGTTACAGATTAATTGGTGGAGTATTATGTAAGAAAACCGTGAAAGAAGTTTTACCAGTGCTTCAAGAGAAACGAGAAGAGGTATGCACATAGCTCCGAAATTATGGTGAGTTAATATTTGAACAGAAACATTGTATTTATTTTTTTGTTTTTTTGTGGATAGTTATCAAAACTGCAAATTAAATTAAAGGAAGATTTAATGAAAAAAGGCTCAGAAATAAACGAATTTAAAGAAAAACACAATATCAGAATACAAGGGCACGATGAATCAGTTACACCGGCTGGTGACACAGATGTCCCAACTAATGCAAAAACTGCCGCAATCGCTAGTAAATCTTGAAAATTTAATCCTGTGAAGTAATATTATTTTGTATCAATTTTGTAACAAGTTAACAAAATTACTATGAAAATGTAAAATAACCTTTATCGTAACAATTTTATGTTTAAGTACCTACACTTCTATAGCATCTGCTTCTTTTTTTTTGCTGAATCTTGAAAAAAAATAAATTGAAAGAGTAAATAGGAGTAGAACCGAAATGTTACTATTGTTACTCGAAACTTTGCATTGTACATAAATCTTCACTCGGCTATTTTCGATATTTTTTTGTCATGCCATTTGTTATTTAAACTTATTTTCATTATCTGTAATTAAAAATTTTCTACTTCAAGGTAACGTCTATTTACTGCAGAAATATGTTATTTAAGTATCTACATGATTATTTGTTCATGATTGATTATTTCATCGGTTTCGATACCAACCGATCTTGAAACGACATTTTTTTATTTAACATTTATCTTCATGGTGGTCCTCAAGAATCAGCGAAGGAGACACTAAAGGTGGCTTCTGTCAGAAGTTTCTCTTTGACACTTGGTGTTATGATAACTGAAAATACCTACATGCTGGCGCCACTTCCTTGCTGGAGTGTTGGTTTTCTTTGAGTGACGAAGTCTTGAAACATCACACCTGGACTTGGCATACGTTGAAGTCGCAAACTTATAACATTGCGTACATTTTTATTCAAATGATTTTGAATTTTAATCACCAGTTATAGGGAAGCACAATTATTTTAGGTGATAAGCATCGTACTTACTTTAATTTTTCAATTTTTCGATATTTATAGTTTTTAATTCTTTAGAGCCGCATTTTTCATATGAATTTTACCGTATTTTTATTGAATAGGCAATTCATAATACATTACTGCACTTGTGGAAGTAAATACACTTAGTACAGACATACATTCAACTCACTTTCAAAAATTACTTTCTTCAAATTTTGAAGTTTAACTTAAAAAATAAAAATACGTATTTTTTTTTTATATTTATGAAAATTTGTAAACTAGTGCTTAAAAACAAGGGCCAGTCTAGGGTGCAGTTTTAGAGATTGTGATCTTGCGAATAATTCCATCACTTCTCAACGATTCGAAACGAAAATAAAAGACGCAATAGCTAAGCGATACAACTACAGTAGGTACTGGCGAAAATTCTCTTCTAGCGTATAATAATTTTTCATTCTGTTTTTCTAACAGATAAGGACAGTGTAAAATTGAATTTAACACGTAACTTTGGTTTTAGTTTTTAAGGGAAGTACAAAACGAGATAAGTCAGTGGTCTGAGACTGCCTTGCGTGAAATATGAAAATTGAAATAGGAAATTTAGGACACGATATGTGGACGATAAAATTAAATTGTTTCGACATGGATAAAACGCGAAATAGAACAATACAACCCTCGCGAAAGTCAGGGTGTATTTCAATGATGGCCAAAAAATGTAATTCTACGAACTTGTCATCTAACTTTTCAAAGTCGAAGATTTATAACTGATATACATATTAATAAACGTCAAGTATCTTGTGCAGTTGAACTGTCATACTTCAAATTGTAGTAAAATTAGGCGTCTCGCAATTTATGTTCATTTTTACAACAATAATAATGGGAAAGTTCCTTCTACCTCTTACGAAGTAGTCTATTTTGGGATCCACTATTTTTGCGAAACGGAAACTGGAAAAGTTTTTTTTTTTTTTCTTCTAAAAAGAAAAGTTATATAGAAAATCGTACTGGTATTATTGAATTTTATCGCAGTTATTTCTCCTGGGGAAATCAAATTTGTTTGCAGATAGAGCTTTGTTTATTGCGATATAACTTTTACGTTCGCAACCCAGAAGTTAAAAAACTATTACATCGAAGAAAGTGTTTTTTTTTCTCTAACGAGTTATTTGTGGAGAAGTTTCGGTCAAATTAGCAAAGAATTTGTTCGATGCTGCGAAGTATATTTTAATGTTTATTAAATCAAACTCGCCAAAGTAGCACCTAAAGCTTCGTTACACCGAAAATAAAATCACATAAAATAATAACAGTTTGAATGCCTAACCTGGCAATATGTGTACAAACTTATGTCATCGTACGATGTGACTAGATGCAGATTTCATTATTATTATTATAACTGCTTTCGTAAGAACTGACTAAGCTCGTAGATATTAACTGCATTTTTGTAATGTGGAAAATCCTTGGTAGAAGCTGAATTATTGTACATACGTAATTCTACACCGTGTTTGTGATTAGAAATTCATATCATTCGTGTGTAGGTACTTTTAGTGTTCCTGAATCTCGCTATCTTCGTTTTATAATACATCACTACGTAAGATATGCTGGAAATGCAACAAAATACTCATGGTTCTTGTTTTATGCATACTCCCCTCTATTTTATTCAGTACGGAAAAAATACCTTTTTCCACAATCAAGTAATGTGTTATCAATTTTTTCAATATTTGTCTACAGATGAATGAAAAGACGTACATAGATACCCAGCCTACCTATGCGCAAGATGATTTTATTTCACGAATAGATCCATAGTAAATAATGACCACCGAGCAAAAAGTTTTCGTACATATATACCAACATTTTCAAATTTCAAATTCAAGGTGATGACATCTTTGTTGTAACTAAACGCTGTAAACAGTTGAATGTAGGTACATTAGCTGTTGAAACTAAGTAACGCAGACGTAATAATGGTGAAAAGGCGAACAATATTAAATTATATTAGCGGTAGTTAACGACGAGTGAAATAATACTCAATGGAAGGCGGTGGCTTTGAAGAAGTAATTTTTTGGAGTCTCGGTGCTTTATTTATTACTCGTTGTAAAAATTGAAGAAAACTGCAGAAGCGCGAAATGAATAATGTTGACAAAGATTTATATCGACCGCATTTATTACCTTTTGGCATTTTGTAATTTTTAAATTTCACATGCTTATTGAGTCATAAAATATGTACCTTAAAAAATATAGCTATAGCCATGCCTACATAAAGGTATAGGTGAATACAATTTTTGCAAGAATAGTGTCTGGTATTTTCTGAAGTTTAAGCCAGTAGCCTGTTGCAAGTACTCTACTACTCATACAATGTACCTAGCTGGCCAGCTACCTACCACTTATAATTACCTATATGTAAACCATTTTAGAAGCAAGTATGCATTTCCTTTTACGTTATCATCTAAAGCACAAACCTGAACGATGTGTATATGAATTATGAAAATTTAATCACCATATGTATAGTTATAATGTTATAAATTAATCCATAATTATTAAATTTTCAACTTCCATACAGGTAATATATGCGCGTAAAACGCGTACCTTATCAAAACAAATAGATTATACTTTATAGGTAACTACCTATCTATATTTATTTAATTACTCATCAATAAACAAACAACATCACTAGACAGATTAAGTAACGAATAAGTTAACATCCTATTCAATGCTCCTATTACACTACAATTTCAAGCATTCACACGCGAATAGGTATTAGGTACACCACACTTTCCTTCATGAAACCGGGATCTCATTCCCCATACGCGAGTATTTTATAAATCCGCTGAATGCGTGTAACAAAATTATTAAACTTTTCATTCTGTCGTTGTTGTATATACTTTTTGCTTTTAATCCGCCCATTATTGAATAAATCACAACTCACAACGAATTTTGGTACGAATGTAAACCATATAATATTCCATTTAGGTGTTACCACATCTTTTATATTTGAATCTCTCCCTTGCTTTTTACTCTTGCCAAACGTGGGGTTTTTTCAGCAATCATTATACGTACCCTCATTTCGATGTAATGTGCCTGTTACTGTGATGTTTTTTGGCCGCTAATCGGCCTAATCTGCATTAGCCTCCTGATTTAACATTTTTTAAATGTACTGTTTGTTGTACTTACTTAATTGGCTTATAGCATAAAACCTTCGAAGATGAATTCACATACCTATAACGCTATGGTATTGATTGTGGAAATTTCAGGTTTATTATAGTGCATGTTATATACCTACTACCTATGTACGCAATGTGCATCTATTCACCTTTCATTTTCGGAGTCTGGTAAATGTATGAAAAAGAAAAATTATAATAAAGTATCTACATTCATCTGTATTTGAGTTATGTCGCATTTGGGCCAAGATTTTATATAAGCTATACCTAATGTATACTTGTATATTTATATTATTTTCTATTTTGGAAGTTTGATGATTTAGTAAACAGCTAGTATACACTATAGGCTAAGAAAGTAAGAAATAAAGAACAATTTGAATGTTTACAGCAGCATAGGAGGTTAGCCTATACGTCGATAAACAGTAGTCGTGACTCAGAGCGAGGACAGCTCTGAGCATTTGAGCCTGAAAAACTTCACTATTTATGTTACTTTTGTGACATACACACAGAAAAACAGAGCTATTTGTGAGTAAACCATATCCAAAAAAATTTGACCTCTATTTTGAGATATTTCTGGTTACACAACACTTTAAGAGTGTGATCAGTTTTAAAATTGACCCTTGCGCAGTATTGTTCGAAAGGAGGAATTTTAGTTTTTTTATTTTAGAAATCTTATGCAGTTTAAATAGACTGCCTATGCTTCTAAATACTAATGTTGTTTAAAAATTTGTATACACGAGCGAAAGGAAGGTGAAAATTTTGGGAAAAAAATTTAGACACTTTTCCCTTTCAGGGAAAAATTCTAAATCATGGATATCTAACATATCCATTAGGAAAGACCAAACAAAAAAACATACCTCAGATTTCGACCAAATTTACGTGGATAGTTGCCCCTATTAAGTTGAATACCCACCATACAAAATTTTATGACCCTAGCTCAGAGGGGAATGGAGTTATGCATTCTCAAAATGGGGTAATTTTCGGGGGAAAAACGCGTTTTTCGTCATTTTTACCCCTTAAAGATAGTGTGAAACCTCGGTCACAGAGCTTAAAAAGTACGATTTGAGTTTTTATGGCTCTCTCTGTATAAAAAAGTTTTTTACCTCAATAATTGGTCCAAAAAATTTTTTCAGCTTAAAAAAGTGAATTCTGATTGAACTCCGGAATTGTTCAAATTATCGGCATAACTAACAAGAATTTTTCGATTTTCACATCAGAAAATCAATTTTTCAGTTGGCTGCCTTGCAACGCGAAGCTTTTGATTCATTTTCCTAAGCTGCAAAAAATGTTTGGACCTATTATTGAGGTAAAAAGCCATTTTATTACGATTTTGTGAAAAATAAAGATGTCAGTTTTTACGATCTAGTTATAAGTAGTGTTGGATCAAAATGTGAATAGTACGAGGAGACGCAGAAATTCAAATCGCACTTTTTCAACTCTGTGACCGAGGTCGTACACTGCTTTTAGGGAGGGGGAGGGGTGGAATGACGAAAACCCACGTTTTTTTCGAAAATGACCGCCATAGTTCCATCTACCTTTGAACTAGGGTTACAAAATTTTGAATAGCGGATTTTCAACTCAATGTCAACCACCTATGTGAGAGTTTAGTCAAAATTTAAGGTTTTTTTTTGATCCACTTTAATATTTATGCCAACATTTTTATATTAAGTGTAAAAATCATTCATAATCATCATTCCTTGTAAATTTTTTGATCAAAAACTTTAAATTAAAAAAGTTTACTCCTCTATTCACTCCATTTTAAAATTTGATTTTATTATTACCCAGCAAAATAAAAATCATACAATCATCTATCATCACGAGTTTCTGATCAAAAGCTTCTAATTAAAAACGTAACATCAGAAACCTTAAAGTATTCACCATGTATTATTAAAATTTTATTTTCAATTTTTTTTAATTGTTTAATTTTTTAATTTTTTTATGATTCTTGTTTCAACTTTTTTCAATTTTTAATTTTTTTAATTAGACACATCCATATCAACATTCTAACGTAAAGCCCATAAATCACTCATAATCATCTTTCATTGCGAGTTTTCGATCAAAAACTTCAAATCAAAAATCAAAAACATAACATCAAAAACGTCACGTTCCATGTAAATATATTTTCAAATCATTAAAAACTGTATTTCTGGAAATATTGATATAGTTTACTTTTACATAATTTTTTGTCCATGTAGGGAGAGAGGTCCATCGCCAGAACCTCCCCCCTGTCCCTTGCGCACAGACCTGCTGCTTTTAACAAGTAATTAATAAAATGTAACCACGTAATAATTGTACACTTGGACCAATAATGTATACAATGAAACTCTTCCAAGGTAAAATTCATGAGGTCACTTCGGTTTTATTTTCTACCTAAACCAACATGTTCCATTAAGTTCAGGATTATAGGAGTTCGTTACTAATAGTTCTGCAAATCAGAATAGCCAGCTATATATCAACCATTCGTATGTAATATCGGGTTTGGGGAATTTTTATAAGTGCAACATAATTTGAAACCAGTAGCGAAAGAGTCAACGGATTATCTACACAAAAGCAAAATTCTACTCTTTAATTCCAATCATTAAAATAAATAGGAATTTTTAAACAGAATTTTCCGCAGTCTCCTAAACAGAGCCGTAGTAAAAAGGTATAAGGGGAGGACGAGTTGACTCACGCAGCAAAATGAAAGACCGCAAGTTATTTGGAAAAATTGTTGATTATTTGAAGAAAGAGGAAATTTGGCACTCTGTAGACTAATCTTTAAAGAACATTGGCGAAAGATACAGGAAAATATGAAACATAGAAATTAATAAATTGACGATTTACTGTATTCGCAATCACACATTTTGAGGTTATTTGTTAATGTTTCAAAAAATTTCCCCCTTATTTCATTTGGGCAACATTTTTAAAAGTTACCTTAAGAAACAACTTCCGTGTAGTTATAGTGAAATCAAACAACTTCTGAAAACTGAAAACCTTATTTTTCTTCAAAAAATGCTTTTTTTATTAGGTTTCGTTGCTATTTTTTCAAAATCCAATATATTTATTACGTACTATTCGCAAACATTCTTGGCTACTCCATTGCGCTTGTGTATGTCTTGAACCCGATTCACTCATTGCTTTAAACAGATATCTACGTGTGAAAAAATTGCTAAAAATTAAAGATCGAGTCAGAAAAAGGCCGCTCGTTACAGCACTGCTCCTGAATAGATGCTCATCCATTATCGTTGAGTGCGAATGCTAATTTTAAATCACGTTATCTATTTGCGAAGCGCAAAGCTCATTTACGTGCTTGGAATTTCTCTTCGTTCAAAATGTGGTTTTACCCACCTCACCACTACCCACGGGGGTTTGTCCCCAACAATCGTTTTCTTTCGCGTTTACGTAACTGAATGATAAAGTTCATCTAGTAGCTCAAGTTTTTTTTTCATTTTCAGTCCGTCTTCATAATCAAATTTAACAAATTTCTACTTCGCTTTAAACTGAAAGTTGAAAAATTTGGTCTGAATCATCTACTAAATTTTAGAAAGCCTTTCACTTCTTTTTTAAACTGAACCGAACGCATGAGCTGCACGTCTATGAAGAACTGTATAAATCGAAACAAATAGCTTGAGAAACTAGAACAGCAAGAAAATGTATAGCTTCTGTGAAACTAGGTAGGCAATACCAACCACAATTCAGTCACAAATTTGACGCGTAGATGTACGTTATATCTACGTACATATCAAACGTCCTTACTGCCTACATACATGAAATAGCTGATTTAAAAGGGGGTACGCGTGCCAAACCCAACACTATACACTTTACATGGCTTGGCAAGTCTTTCGCTAATTACATGCCATTAAGAAACATTCCAACAGGGTATATGGTATACGTTCTGCTTTTCGTCGAGGATGCAAATACTAAGTATCGGATTCAGATACATAAACGGATAGTGCGAAAGGGTACGTGGCATCGGTGGCGTAGTTGGCTAGAGCGGTATAGTAACTCGGTGTTCGCAGGGGAAGTGAGGCGAATATCGTTGTTTATCTATCCCCACTGCCGGCAACGATGCGAATCTCAGTTTACTTGCAGGTTGTGGATATCAGCACCTATGAAATGTATACGCTTACTCTGTAATATCTGGCCCGTGATTGGCGGTAGCCATAGTAACCGAGACGATCAGCCAATCGAGGCGTGTCTCGTTTATGATGATCCGGGTAGCGGTAACAGACGGATATTATAAGCAGTATTGTTTTGTTATGTATCCGACAGTGATCTGTTCTCCTCGTCTGTACCGTACCTCGTATTTCGGATATTGCTTTGAAAATCGGCGCTAGTATCGCAAATTTTCGCTCCTTATTTCTACGAGAAAATTCAGCAGCCTTGTTAATACACCCCGTAAGTCTCGACTTGAAGTTTATGCCATAGGAAGAATTATTCATTTTTTTTTTTTTTTTTTTTTTTTTTG
>FIZR01017557.1:0-21019 GCA_900060175.1 Ferrisia virgata
TTTTTTTTTTTTTTTTTTTTCTTATTTTTCTGACTTTTATTGTTCATAGAATGGAATATTCGCTCTTTTATACCTGCGCTCCACTCGCTCGTGATAACGTATCGAGCCTCGAACTCGAATATATATAGCGAATCTCTCTCTTTAAGTTTAAGCAGCGTTGTAACATCTGGTTACTGATGGTGATGAAGATGATGATGATGATGATGAGGAGAGTGTGTGTTAAGATAGCACAGATACGAGATTTTGTATGTTTTTAAATGTCATGTACATGTCTTAGTGTATATTCTTTCAATTCAGAGTCGAGTGTCCGTTCTCGTTTCAAAAGTGATTTTTTCGAGTGCCCTATGGCCTCCTGCATATCGTTTTGTTCGTCGATTATACCTATAGGTACGTATAGGTAGCATGGATATGGTCGAAGATGGTACGTTGGAATTTCGGCAGGTGAAGTCAAATTAACTGGAAGATTCTTCCTTTATTCCTTTCCTATGCCAAGTGCTCAGATTATAATATACTCGCGTTGATGTTCATCCACATTTATGAAAAAAAAAAAAATGCCTACCAGGGTCGAGTTGGAGAGTTCTCGTTTTCAAGTGTGCCTATTGGGAGGTTCGTTCTGCGGATTAATATGTATACTGTATAATGTACCTATATTTCGAAGAGGGAATGATTTTTATTCGAATGTTATTGGTCGTCAATTTTTTCTATTTTTTGACTAAATATACGTGTACTTTTTATGTGCAGTTTGAAGAACGATCAAAAGGTGTATTATGAGTATGTGGTCAAATGGTCATTGTTGACGGGCTGTGGTGATAAGATTGGTAGATGATGAGAGGGTGTTCTTAGGTAGTAAAGTAACATTGATAATCGCGAAAAGATAGGTTTTGGGGTGATGTAGGAACGGTCATAGTTGACGGACTGCACTGATAAGATTGGTAGATGATGAAAGGGTGTTCTTATAGTCAATTAACATTGATAATAGAGAAAAGATAGGGTTTGAGGTGGGGGAACTTATATTTGGGTAATTACTGGTATTATTTACAATATGACTTTTTCTTTATTACGCTTGAGATTCGAGCAGGTACCTGACTTAGATCTGAATTTGAGTCGAATCTATATAGGAGTTCTGAGTAATTGAAATTTGTGACGATTTTTCTAAATAAACGTAAAATAGCCCTGCAGACCTGCTATAAATATGTGCAAATAATCCACCATCTTGCTTATTAAAATCTATAATATTTTTTACCAACTTTTTTGCATAATTAAATACAGGGCCCTATGGTCTAAAAAGCACTGTTTTTCAGGATCCAATTTTACAAAAATTAAGTGAATAGCACCGTAGATATTTGTGTATCCAAACAAAGTAATGGCGAAATTTTGAAAAAAATTGAAATTTTTTTGCATTAAAATTACATTTTTAGAAGTTTTAAATTCGTGTTTGGTAAATTAATGCAACGAGCATAATTTTTCTTTAATAATTTTTTGTCAAGCTTTTACGATTTATAAGTATTTTACCAACTTGCAGTTGACTGGGGAGGGAGCATTCCTGCTTTCACCTTCCACCTTCCTCCAATGCGATGTCGCCTCTTCTTTCCCTCGGTCGGTTTGTTTTAAATTTTATGAGATAATTTAGTATTGATCGAACAATTATTGTGTTTTGCAGTTTTTTGGCAACCCCCTCCCACCCCCTAACGATATTCGAGACGTTAATCATCGGTGATGGTTCATTTTTCAGTCGTAGATCTACCAACATAAAATTGTATTTTTTCTGAATGTCGAAAATTACTGTGTTTCTCCATTTTACTCGGAAACAGTACATCTCAGAAAAAATTTGCGTCGAATTAAAGTTGTAGAAAATAAAATTTCCAATCGATGATGTGTCTTGAAATTTTTTGCAGGCTGGACGGTGAGATTTTCGTAATTTCTGGATGATAAGAATAGGTTTGTGATTTAATGACGTTTTAAATCGTTTTTCTAACCGACAAAAACGTATAAAAATTTCGTTTATATTGTGAACTGTGGACCCTAAAAAAAAATTGAGATCACGTTACCGATTGGAAATTTTATTCTTCATAACTTTACTTCTATGCAATTTTTTTGAGGAATGCACCATTTTTGAGTATAATGGATGAATGCTTTTTTGGGCATAAGACATGATTTTTGTTACTTTCAATCAAAATCCAGCAACTTTAACTGACCCCTGGTCAAAAAATCAAATATTCATCGAGAAGCAGCATATCAAATACCATCTTTCATGGGTGTCTGGTCTTGAAAAAAAAAATGTTTTTTGATTTCAGTAAACAGAAAACTGCGTTCCTCCCCCGTCCCCAAAAAAGCTCCACTTTGGAGAGTAATTGAATCTGCCTCAAAGGACTTACAGGGTTGAAATTTCGCATTACGGTGTTTCCACTCAAATTGTATTACGTAATCAAAAATTAGCCAAGTGGAAGGTGTTAATTTTTTTTCGCTCAACCCTTGACCCTAATTTTTGAATAAATTCGTATTTTCTTACTCAGAATAATTATATTGATTATTTTTTTATTTCATTTTATTTTTTGATTTTATCTTTATCAGTGCTCAGTACTCTCCTAGCCTAGTTTCAAAATTTATTATCCCCTTCCTTCACTTCCAAGTTATGTTCAATTGTTCATATTTCTCATCCCTTTTCTGCTGTAACTAGAATTTAATAAGGTTATTTTGATATAAATTCTTCAAGTTTTTTTTCATTTTTTTAATGTGTTTAGTTTGAGGTTGAATTACATTCGGGCTTCGGGCTTCAGGCTCGCAAACAGATTTAGAGATGAAATTTAATTAATTCAGAAATTTTAGAGTATGGTCTTTAGTAAGAACTTTTTTGAAGGTTTTGGGGTCAAAAAGAAGCATCACTTTTCGATAATGTTTGCAGCATATCATCATGCTATTTAATTTTTGAGGAAATGTTTTCGATTAAATTAGGTTATAGTAAATTTGAACTTTCTGAAAAATATGACGGTTTTGAAATGCTGACATTTAAAAAAAAAGGGGGTGAGGATTAAAAATATAGCAATACTAGTAATTCTACTGAAATTTTGAAACTATCGAGAATTTAAACATATCTTCTTTGTTTCTAGTTTCTTTTTAGTCTGGTAAGTTTTTAACGTAAGTTCAGAATTAATTATTATGGGGAATTTTTTGCAAACATAATATTATCATCAACATGACTTTGATGCAAGATGGTTTTCATGATTCTCGGACATTTTCCCGTATAACCACTTTGCCGAATACCTTTTGCGCAAATAAAATTATCTCGAATCTGGATTTCCCGAATCCGTTATCCCGAATATTGTTTCACGAATGCCTATTTCCCGGATACCAAATGAGAAAAATTTCATGGTAAGTGTATAAATTTAACTCGTCATAACTACCTAAACAGCAATCTTGGCCAAATTTTATATCAGAAAATTCAGTACGAGGGATCACAAGAGGCATATAACAATCCTGAAGGTAAAGGGTGGCACAACCGATTTCGGTTGTTACTCGGAAAACACCATCCGGCTTTATCGGGCGCAAGCTGAATGTGGCTCCAAAACGGAAGTGGGCTGATTTACGGAATGCGACATCCGGAATCTTGGGAGTTAATTAGATTGCGAGGAATAACACACTAAAAGTCTCCATCGATAGGAGGTGCGTTTAGTTGATGGAGAGCGTTCATTGCCATCCGAAATTCCAGTTTTTCCACCATACCTCCTGTAAAGTTGTTTTTATGACAAACATGGCTCGGTACTTTTTTCTTCTACTCCAAATTTCCCATAACTTTTGTAGCGAACATTGTTTCGTATGAGTCATAGATGGAGAGTTCAAAGGTTTTGAGTTGGAATGAATACCTTAGAACAATTTCATAGGGTATTAATCTTCGATTTTGAATAAGAAATGTAACGTTAATAAATCTTCTGTTCGGGGACGATGAATTTGAGAAATTTAGATTCGGAAAAATGGGCGGAAACCGGTTTTTATGGTTTAAAAACGTGGTATTTCCGATGCCAAATTAATGCCCATTTAGGGAGAAATCAACTTCCGTATCACCTTTGACATTTCAATAAAGGTCAAGTCAAAACTAATGCGTTACGGGGTCTTATTTTCTGAAACAGTTTTCATAAAGCAATGTTGCCAGAATTAAGAATTCAAATATTAAATTAACCAACTTTTCAGTTCTGAAAAGAAAATTACTCATAAAAATAATTTTTTTCGCTCAGATTTTCAAAATTGGCAACGTTAAAAATAATTTTCTACGATGAAATATTATAACATGAATTTTTAACCAACCCCTTTCCCCCCATCCTGGCCAGTCTATGTCAAAATATGATCATATTGAGGTCCCTTCCCCGATCCTCCAAGTGATGACTGTATTTTCATAATAATTCTTGCTAAGATTGGCAACATTGTTATGATAATAAATTAAATAATTGAATCCATCCAAAAAATGTGTAATGACTATTTGTATGATGCAGGAAATATTTTTCTCATCTTGTTTGAGGTATCTGAATCGTTTGATCTTTTTGTAAGCATATATTCTCTTTCTCATCGTCGTTTCTCCAGAACAAATTTTATTTTTTATATACTTGGTGAATTTTTGAAAATTTTTGGTCTGCCTGTATCAAAATGCCATGTGAGGTAGAAAATATTCTCAGTACAATCAATACTGGTGTTTAGATCAATGAAACATTGTTTTGAGCGTTTTTTGTGTTATCAGACACGGGCAAGTTGGTAAAAAAAATTATCAACTACTGGTAAGTAGCCTGAGGCTAATTTGGAATTTTTTTCCAGAGACAAGTAATTTAGGTGGAGAGGGGGGAGTATAAGGTATATTTTTTTCAGAATTTTTTGATCATTACACGCGACGTAGTTAGCAAACATACAAAAAAAATCCCTTCTTTCCTATCAACTGCTGGCAAACCACCTTACACGATTTATAATAATTTATAGATTCAGGTCAGAATATATAATACGTAAATCGATAATTAATTTAAACCTTCGTCGTGGTGTATTAATCAAAATTTACGAATCGATTTTTTCAAATGCCTCGAATATTTACATCGAATTTAATATCGTAACGTTTAAATATATCTGCGTAAAATGAGCCACTGGAAGGCTTACCTTTTTCTTCAAACCGTAGACAGGTGTATATCTCCGAAAAAACAAAATGCTTAAAAATACATCCGAGTTAAAATAATATTTACAAAAACTACTCGTAATAGGTACTGTATTTATATTGGTAAAAATCTCTCCTCAATAGCACTTGCACAAAACAAACACGCGTACAAAATATGTTGGGACAAACTCACAACAAAAACGGTTGTCACACACTCAGTAATCTTGGGAAGCGTTCTAGACGAGACAGCTTGGCGACTAGAGACACGTGCTGTAGCATATTGTTTTGATATCTATATAAGGGAAGGAGGGATATGAGGAGAGCACCCTAGCCAATCACAAAAAACAGGTTACTTTTTTCAATACTGGTAGCCAAAGAATAAAGACTAACAAAGGTATCTACGAGCACAAGTCTTTCTGCTTTCGAATGACTGATGATGTTAAACTATAATACGTTTGGTACTGGTACCTCTACCTACCGATTATACCTGAACCTACAACAGTATCAAATACGAATTCGAAATGGAAATGAATTAGTATATATATATATATCTACATATAAGATGCGAAGGTGGACAGGGACACTCTGGATCGAAAATGAAAGTTGTAGGTGAAACTTTTTTTTTCTTCTTCATTAATCGTAATAACGAAAGGCGAACTTTATAAACTACCATTTCGCCCCTCCCCTCTCTCGACTGAAATTAATTTTATTTTACGAAATAAGAATTCGATGACGTCATAACGTATGCACACGTATTGTTTAAAAATCGCGTGCTATTATATGTAATTATGTACTCGTATGTAACATTTGAAAGACTCGAGTGCTAAAAAAAAAAAAAAAAACAACAGTAGTTATGAGAAAAATATGTCTATAATTCGAGGTAAACTTTAACGACGTTTCGTATAATATATGGGAAGTTGAACTGCAAATGCAGTTATGAGAAGCTGTGAGTGAAGCTGTGAAAAGATTTCGTCGAAATGAGTCGAAACTAGATAAAAATTTCTACTGAAGATGAACTAGAAAGCAGGCAGTTTGGAAACAATATGACCTTAATACAGGTTATTAGGACTTAAGGTTCGGTTATCTATGTACATTTTATACCTGAACGTGTGTGGGTACATCTGCATGCGTACGAGTATATTTTTCCATCTTTTTCTTTCGTACTGTACTACGATTCAAAACGCTCGTTAGACAGCTTGACGCCTAATGGCTTAATACTGACTGGCTCTGGGTTATAAGCATAAGCAGAATATTGTCAAACACATAAACCTATGAATGTGATTTCTTAACTACCTGTTGGTCTGTGTTTTACCGTAACGCACCTCGTTATAATATTAGTGTATCTGCGGTTTCCATACGTTTACTCGGTACCTCTACCTATAACCTACGTCGTCGTACTATGAAGTACATGATGAAGTTGTTGTAGGGTCTAGGTACATCATCTACATGCATTGACAGCTCAAATGATCCGTTTCATCGTCGTCTAACTACTTCCTAATGTAGGCTTATAAATGTCATTATTTCATCGGCGAAATACACTCGCTTCTTGGTGTAGCGTTATGCGATTTTTGAAAAATCTGATAAATTGACGTAGGTACGATGAGTCGACGATATGGAATTTTAAACGTGCTTCTACATCCTTTCATGTTATGTAAACTGATATTATGTGAACGAAAAAAGTGAAAATTTCCACCTTGATTCATCACCGTTATTTTTGGCGAAAGCCAAAAACTTGGTAAAATACGGTGTGCAAGATTTTCAAAATACTTATAAATAAAGAAATTATGGTTAAAGTAAAATTATTGATGAAAAATTTCGTACGTTTTTATTCGATGGCCACCGTAGGATCTTATTTCTATTGTATTGGATGTTTTTTTTTCAAGCTGTGGAATTTTTTATGCAAGAATGTGGATAATTAGCATCATCCAACGGATTCGTATATCATATATCGTATTGCCATCTTATGTAGAAATGGGACAATGGGTCACTAGATTTTGTTCAACATTACAAAACCAGCAGGGTTACCAGCCAATGGATTACGTATCAGTCGATGTTTACCAAAGTGTATTGGAAATTTTCAACACATGTTACCAACTTTGACTAGTGTATTTCACCTATCAATGGGAAATTGATTTTTCGTATATTTGCAAGATTTTTCTAACGTTCGAACAAATTAAAAATGTTATATTTGATTTTATGAAGGGCTATAGAATCTACTCCCTGCCCCCTTCCCAGACGTAAAAAAGTTGAAAGTTTTTTTTAATATTTATGCTTAATTTGATATGTATTGAAATTGTAGAAAACCTATCATTTTCTGATTGAAAGTTCGAAATTTAAAACACAAACTTCGAAAAATGCACTTTTTATGGTTGAAAAATCCCATTTTTTTGAAACTTCGAATTTTTTAACCCTTTTTTCTTAGAATATTTTTGACCGTGTGTGTGAGTGTAAGTAATTTTTTAAAAATATTCATATTTTTGGTTTTACATTTTCTCAAAAATTCGTATCTGATTCCAGAATTTTTGAAATTGTGGCATATCTCATTTGTAGTAGAATATACGAAGTTGGCCCATATCATCCTTGTCGTTCTTTTTGTTGACCACTATTTTTAGATAGGTTTAATTTTTTGTATCAGCTCAATATTTGAATTTTTGTAATTTTAATATTTTCAAATTTGGCAGCGTTGTAGTTCGGAAACCAGACGCTTGTCTGACGAATGGTATATGTGGCGATACTTTCCCCATGGAGGGGGTGGGGGTGTAGTAAATAGAAAACTTCCCAAACCGATCCGTTCTCCATACTTCTAACTAGTCCCTTGTAAGCAAAATGTATTGAATGGAAAATATCCCTCCAGGTGAAATTTTTTAATCAAATTTCCAAGCTATTATGATCTATTAACCTAGGACTAATCGTGAGTGAGGAGGGTGGAGATCTATGAAGTCTGTTATTTATTAGCTTCGCAAATACTTTTTTTTCTTATCCTCCTCCCATTTCTTCTTGTTCACTCCACTGTATGAGTCGATATTGATCAAAATCATGAAATTTAGACTAACAGGCTTAGACTGCCAATGGATTAAATATATATCCCGGTGTTGAAATTCAGTCATGCTCAAAATTAGTGGAAAGGGTTGGAGATGGATAAAAATCCTAAAATTGTTTGTTTTAATACTATTCGATAGAGATAAGGAAGGGGATATTTGAAGGAGAGGTAATCATATCTCCTTCATCTCGAGTGAAAAAGCTGCGAGTTATTCGGAAAAATTTGGCCTTTGATAAATTTTAATGATTATGGGAATTGGAAGAGATGCGTTAAAATACAAATTTTGAACTTTCTGTTCTTATTTTTTGAAATTTTTACCCTCGCTCCGGTCGGGATATATTTTTAATCAATATTTAAAAAAATAAATTCTATTAAATCACTCTTCTTCGTAGAAGGAAAGTGCGGTCCTGGACTCGTAAAATTTGTGATAGCTGAAAATCTCTCTTTTTGTTCATAACACCTCAAAATATGCTCTTTTTAACAGTTAAAAAATTATATTTTTTCAAAATTTCACCCTTGTTTTGCTCGTGCATGCGCACAAGTCTAATCTAGCTTTGCTATTCACTTTATTTATGCCGCTAAGAAAACATTTACCAACTCTCCTGCCCCTGTAAACATTCCTGATTCAGTCGGAAAAGTAGTCTGTGCCCCCCTTCTCACTCCTCCCCCACAAACATTGTTCGCTACAGCTCTAGGTAGACAGTCGAATGTTGTTTTAAATACCTAAAAATTAGTCTTCTATGCCAATTAAAAGGGGAGCTATAAACAGTTTTTCCCTTTTTTTGTGCTTGAAAAAGATCCATTCTTCATCTTTAGGACCTTCTTCAAATTGAGCTAAGATGCAGAAATTTTCGATTGTAGATTTAGCAGGGTTTTTGGTGTGTTTTTTTCGGGTTCTAATTATCTACTTCAGAATCAATCTCTGCGATATTCATAGGTGGAGATAGGGAACGCACTCAAGTTTCCAAATGTTGAGCTAGCCCCCTCTTAATTTTTTCAAGAGAATTCAGTAAGTGATCATTTGTACGACTAAACATGGCGAGATGTTATTTTTGAAGGTCAAATGGATATTTTTAGACCTTTCATGCTTGGTATGATAAAATGCAATTCCCTCGAAAATTTGACCCATCTTCGCCTGTGGTGCTATTATCGTCATCGTCATGAAGTCATTTCTTTTGTGGCAAAAAATGAATAGGGCAAATTTTCCCAAAAAATGTCAGTGCTACGAACAAATTTCTCGACCAATTTTTTTTGAATAAATGAGATGAGGAGAGAGAGAGAGAGACCTACGATTAAACAAATTGATAAGTTTTGCTTTTTGAAGTACACTGCGAATGGTATTTTTTGTTTTTGTTTTCAACTTGAGTGAATTTTTAGTGTTTGAGTAATTTTTTCCTACTTTTAGTATGTTTATATAAATTTTAACTTTTTTTTTTTTTTAGCAGTCGTTTCTTGTAATTTGAAACATATTTGCAATTTTTTGCACAACTTTAACCGAGCCAGAAGCAAAATTTTCAGTCATTTTTATTATAATAGTTTAGAATAAAAAAGCTCACTCCAAGTCTTTTTATCCAATCCATTCCTGAAAACCTACATTCTACTCTTTCTCAGTTTTTAAATGTTATTTTTCTCCTCTCCCTCCCCCCTTCCTGGTTTAATAATGGTTTATAAGGGTTTTGGCTTACGAAAATCACCTCCCTTTTTGGATAACGATAGAAAAAAATGTATTACCTACTTCAATTTATTCATAGAATTTAAGGAGATGAAAATATGATTCAAATTTGCGCCCAGGTTAACGATATATTTAGGGGCTTCAGCGTTCAAAATGCACCTGTAAGTTGAATTATGCGAGAATTTTGTCAATTGAGCGACTTCAAGCTTTGGGAAGAGATGTTGAAGAATTCACGTATTTGATGCCAAACTCCATGAAAAAAAAAAAAATGCTGCGATAATCTATCGAAAAGCTTTCACAGCGTTGTCAGGCTACGTACTTGAATACCTACTGCAACGATAGGGAAAAATTTACCTCCACTGCACGAAATGCATAAGACCATGCAGAAAGCTGCGTTGAAGAACCAAACGAATCTAATAAGAAGACGAAGACGAAGAAGAAGAAGTAGAAGAAGTATAAGAAACACACGACATATATCTTCACTCACACACAGGCACACACATACATGCCGCGTATATCTGTATAGTATGTCGTTCTTCAGCATCAGTACTCGGCACTCGGCAGCAAGGAGCTGTAGGTAGGATAGCGAGAGAGCGAAGAAGCATGGAAAATGAAACAAACATTTAGCGATGGTAGATAATCGTGGTGGAAGATTGTCTCATCTCTTGATCGGTGACAAATGGCCGGTGGGCAAAACGTCAGATTAGATTTTAAATGTTGTGTTGGTTTGGCTTGGTTTCAAGGCCTGTACTGGTACTGCGCTGGCTTTTTCTAGCTTGTTAGATTGAACACCTGGTATTAAAAATACAGCGGACAACGATATACAACTCCCGAGTAGCCTACTGGCAACTTGTTGAAAATATCAGAGGTCACACCCGATTATTATACCATATGTTTAAAGAGCGTTTTATACTGTTTGGTGTTACCTAGTCTTTATTTGATTATCACCGGATTACACTCGACTCGGAGTTCTTCTAGAAATTTACTCTCTCGAACTCGAACTCTCGAACGCGCCAGAGTCTGCGAGAGTATACGTGCTTCTTTTTTTCTCTCTCTCTTTCTCTCTCTCTCTCTCTCGAACTCTGTCGTTGTTGCTCGGTGCAATGCCACGTTTACCCTTCGAGCTTCGATCTTCAAAATAGTAACGTACGTCTACGTATAGGTAGAGTCGTCGTACGTACGTAATACACAGGACGACCACGGAGTTGTTTCAAGTTGTAAATTTCCTCTTTTATGTAGGTATTTCCGTTTAAGAAAATCGCACGTTTTAGATGGCGGTTTTTTTCTTCTTCTTTTTTTTTTTTTTTGTTGTAAAAATCGTGAAAAGAATGGCCTTTTTTCTTTCACTTCAACAGGTTACTAACCTCGTTTTAGCAAAACGGTTAGATTTTTTTTCCTCCTTAATGCAAGTCTTCCAAATGGTATCTACGTGACTTTTTTCGCTAGCAGATGTTTATTGGTGTAGCAGGTAAGGATTGATGGTAATTTTTGCCATTTCGTTGGCAAATAAAAGTGACAACTTTGATGAATTTACGATTTCTTTTAATTATTTCAATGAATGTGTAACTACGTTGTTTATGAATTCGGCTAATTTAAATTTGTTAACGTGCTTTTTCCTTTTTCTCTTTTTCAAAAGTGATAACGGTTTTTTATTTCTTACATTCGAAGTATAATAATTTATACTTTGGTATACTCGTGCTTGCATTTATAGATATGATACGTACGAACAACCGAAGAAGCATATATTCACTCTATTGTGAAACCTAATTTCGCACACAGTATCGAATTGTTACGTATCCAAATTGTATACATGTGCACGTAACCTTGGCATACAATCGTCAAAATTAACGTTAAATTACTTTTCGTCAATTGAACGGAAACAGGATCAATTTTGAAATAAACGATTATTAGCTTTCATGCAGACGATCCTCCGGGAAACAGATTTTGACCGTATAATTTTCTTCACAGTCAAAGCGAGTTATTAATTATCCGCGTGAGGAACTAGGTAAAGTATTTTTTGGTTTCTATTTTTTTTTTTTCGTAAGAAGTGCAAATAATTATACACAGTGTTACCCGCAGTGGAAAATATTTCATTAGTATCGAACGCATTTGTTTGTCAAATGTTTATTGATATTGATACTAACCGGTTTACGCGTTATGACGTCATTAAATATCAATAAAATTCATATCGACGAGATAGTAATCGAAAATTCATCTTTTTTTCTGACACGACATTAATTTTGTTTGTTTTCTTGTATACCTACCTACTTACTACGAGTGGATGTGGGGTAATTTGCATTTTCAGTAGTAAGTTCTTTTATATTATATGCGTGAAAATTAATGCATTCTTTCTAGTTTCTACGTTGGTAATTACTGTTGCCTGGTTATGAAAAATACCATGCAGATTTATTAGATTATTTAATTTGATATTGTTTCATTTTTGATGTGCGGTATTTTTCCTCAATGGTTTATCTATGTGAAGTGCTTAGGCTAAGCATAAATATCGATAATATTTCTATTCGCCTGTTGCTGCTATTGGTGGAATCGTTAGAGCTGGTTATATTTTTCAATTGATCGCATGATCAGTGATGTTTAATTATTAGCTGGTTTTTAATATTCGTCTGTTGTGAGGTGAAGTGCAGGCTGGATTGCATTTTTAGATGTAAATATATTTATTTACTTTATATAGGTACTCGAAGATGGGTAAACAAAAAAACGTATATTTGTGTCATGTAGCCACATCAAGGAAATTCATAGGCTAGCGAACGAATAAGTTAAATGAATGAGGTGAGCTTGCTGACTCAGAGGTTGACCAAACCTACCCTAAAAATTGCCCTAGTTTGGTCTGACCTCCCCAATCATAGACTAAAAAAAAAAAAAAACTAAAATTTCGTATTAACCTTGCTTGGATGAATATTTTGCCTTCCTTATGATTTTTCGCCCTTGTTCGTTTTCCTTAGTCATCATTTTTTTGGTTACTCTGCCAGTGTACTTGTGTCAGACTCGTGCGACCATGGTTTACGATTCTGGTTTCATCCTTTTTGTTTAGTTATTTTGTATAATATTTTGATCAACGATGAGTATTTTCTATTTGTTTTTGGTTTTGTATAGTGAATTTGTTGAGAAGACAATTTCTTCCGGCCTGGTTTTCATTGCACATCTGTGGTCACTGCTAAATCTACATACTAAATTTCGATTTCCTGGCTCAATTTAGATTGGAGATAAGTGAAGAAGAACCGTTTTCCGAAGTCAAAAAATGCTCATAGCTACCCTCCTAATTAACCTAGGAAGCTGATTTTTGGATGTGTTATACAACTTTGAATTGCCTATTGATTGGCTTGAAAAAGAACATTTTTTTTCATTTTAAGCCTTCCAAGCACCCGTTCCCCAGATTTGGACACAATTGAATTTTAACCCGACGTCATCTCCACTCGAGCATATCAAATGAAACGCCAATCGAAGCTTATTTCCTTAATTTAATCGATTTTGGTCGGTATCGAGTTGAGCAAATGATTTTCAGTTTCGGCGTGAAAAAAATAAATAAAAATAAATATCTGACTGGGTAAAGAATAGTCATAATTGTCTTCTAGGACTCTGAAACGGATTTTGTTGATATCCCCTCCCTCTCAGCCGTCATTGGTCGATGGACCGTAATAGCGTGGTTTTCATTTTCAAAATATGACATAGAAAATCAGACTTAAAATGTTATTTAAAAACTGGTGAAAAAAATTGATCCAAAAATGCGTAGCTCAAAATAGTCGATTTTTTGGCGATTCAGTTTTGCAAAATACACAATTTTTTCAAATATTCTTAAAAAATTGTAAAATTTACCAAATTAGATACGCTCATTATTCAGATTTTAAATGACACATTTATTGATTGAAATTTCACGAAGAAATGACTGAAGTATGAACTAAACGATCCTGTAGCCCATTTTCTTATGAAAATTGTATTCACATAGGAAGAACATGTCTTTATATTTATTTTTGGTATCGGATCTAAAAATCTCACCAAGGTAAGTGTAGGTACTTCAATTTTGATCTTTCTGTTTAGGTTTTAATTTCGTGTGTTGAATGAACATGTGTATGTGTGCAGATGACCTTTTGCCAAAATTTACATAAGTATCAAATTTCACGATGACGCGAAAATTTCGAAAAATGTTGATCTGAAATGAATAGAAAATGAAAATTTTCAAAGAGAAGAAAGAAGAAGAGGGAGGAGGAATCAAAATACATCAACTGTTCGTATTAATTCTTCTGTGAAGACAGCGCTGTCAATTGTTATTTTGTGAATTTTGTAACCCCACCTTCTTCGTAATTCTTTGTAACGTCAAAAAAGTGTATCTTTGGCTATTTTCTAGATACCTCTCTATCTAGAACCTGTCTAAATTGTAGATAAGCACATATACTCTTGTACGTAGATTTAGTAGATGCGGTAGACGTCTTTTTGAGAGTTCAAATTTCTCATTTTCAGGAGTTAAGAAGACCATCGACCAGAGAACAGGGAATCGTATCCATTGTCGTATTATAGGAGATCATTAAAATTGTTTTGTGACATGTCAGCTGGGTACGTATTTCTTTTTTTAATTTGCTCAAGTTCGACCAGTGGGCTTAGATTGCTAGAGATATAGACATACATGAGTGGAGGTGATCTTCGGTTAACAATTCAGTCAAGTCTAAATCTGGAAGAGGGCGATGCTGAAATGAAAATAGAGCAAGAATCGTTGGTTTTTGAGCCAATTCATATAGAAATCAAGGTTCTATAATATATACAAGAATCAGCTTTCTATTTCAATCAGGAGAGTAGCTGAGGGTTTTTTTTTCTCGAATTTTGATCTCGAAAAGAAGTTGTTCCTCTTATTGTTATTCCCCTTCTAATTGAGCTAGGGAGCATAAATTTGGTATGAAGATTTAGTGTGGGTTCTATTTTTGATTTTTAACCCCCCCCCCTCCCCACAATGCCAAAAAACAGTAGTTTTGTAAGTAGTTTTTGTGGTTATATCAATTTTCCCGATGGTCCCACCTATATTTTCTCTGCGAATTGAGTAAGGGGGTTGAAATTTGACTTGTAGCTTTTGTACGGATCTTAGATGTGCCTTTTTAACGGTTTCAAAAATTCCTTTCAAAATCAGCCTCTGCTCGTACCATTTCTATGATTGAGACGAGTCACCTAACCCTAACATTTGACGCAAATCAGACAGAAGAAGCAAAGCATTGCGATGCTTTATTAGCCTAATTTTCTATTTCGTATTATTAATGAAAACCCGTCTGTAACGAACTATTCACCTATGGCAGATGGACGGGGAAGTATCAGTGAAATCAGTTTTGGGGTTCCAAAAGACCATTGAGATTATTTTTAGCCACGTGAGATGTTCATTCCTTTTCATTCCCCCCCCCCCCCCCCCCACAAAAAACCCCCCCCCCTCAACACAAAAAATCATTTATTCGATTCGATACCAACCAAAATCGTTCAAATTTGGGTTATGGGCTTCGATTGATGACGGATTTGATGTATATACATGTACGATTGGGGACGACTTCAAGTGAAAATTCAGGTACCTATGTCCAAATTTGAGGGAGGAATTACTGAGGAGTTAAAATGACAAAAATTGTTTATTTTTTAATTAATCGATAGAGAATCAAAAACGATATGACGTATCTAAAAATCTGGAGGGGAGGTATGAGGAGCTTTTACCCTTTTAATTTTTGAAAAAACTGTCCTACGCGTACCTCTCCTTCAAATTAAGTTAAGGGGTTGAAATTTGGCGTGCACAAATAGTTAGATTCCTAAATGTGCTTTTGGATTTTAGCTATATACTCCAATATCTATTTGTAAACTTCTCCCCCCCCTCCCAGATTAAGAAAAAACATTGCGGAGCGTTACTATTTTTGTTCCATAAATGGACAATGCGTATTACCTTTATTTTTCAAAAGGTAGACTCAAAAAGCAATGCATTCCTATGTTTTTTTTCTGTATTAAAAAAAAAAGTTTAATGCTAAAATTTGTAATTTTGATTTTCCTTATTTTCTGAAGTAAAACTTATCATAATGGTAGAAAAAATATAAAGGATGTGAACGTAAAATTTCAAGTGAAACGAAATATTTTCATTTCGGATTCAAAATTTTGAGAAGGTATCAAATGAGAAAAATTCATTCTACAACGGTACAATATTTACTTCTTTTCTATCTGATTTTATTTTACATTTTTTATGCTAAAATAAGTTTCGTTCGGTTTCGTGTAAGTTTTAGATTTAAAAAAAATATCTCAATATACAGGTTGTCCCGCTGATTCTCTTGCGTTCACCAATTCATATAGTGAAGTTATTTTCAATTTTAAAAAATCACTTCGTAATGTGAATTTTAAATTTTACAATGATTCAAATATTATTTTTATTACCTTTTAATTTTTTTTTTTTATTTTTTGAAAAAAAAATCCACCAACATATAGATTTAAATTCGGCGCGAAATTTCCTAAAGTAGGTATCAAGTTGTGATTTTTTTTTTCTTCTGTTTCGAAACTGGAAATCCGGCGTATTCGAATATGCGCGAGGTTCATAAGGTGAATTAGCTCCGTAGTAAATTGTCGGTTGTTGAAATACACACATGTATTATAATTTATCGTCGACTCTTGTCGCCGTTAAAATTCTAGGTTGATTTTCAAATTTTTGAATTTGGAATTTAAATGTATAGTATATGTTGATGTAACTCGAATCCACTATACTACGAAAGTTGAACAAACTGGTTCATTATATTATCGAGTGTAGAAAATTACGTCATCGAAAGATTCTTGAAATTCTATTCGTCGTTTAGTGCTTGGATGGAATACATATTTAACGTACTATATTTCAAACGTTCATAAAGTCAATAATTTATCAGTAGTAATCTTTGTATTAATGACAGCGAAAATTCTTTCACTACTTAAGGCGTCCTCGTCGTTTCACTATTTTCTGTTTTTTTTTTCTCTTTCTACCTATCTTTATTATAATTTCTTCTTCTTCTTTATTTTTTTTTTACTTCGATTCTCAGGTTTTTTTCCATACCATAATGTACATTTTGTACAGAATTTTGGTTTACAGGAGGTAGCTGACAGATGATACCATTGTATTCTCTATTGTTTTTAAAAAGAGACTTTTGTTTGAAACAATGTTTGAAAATAACTCGAACTTGATTTTTAAAGGTTATCTTACCTGTACCTTTGAAAGAGGGATCTATTTAGCCTGATTTTCTATGCCATATTGCCAATAAAAATCAGGCTATTACAGTCTATCGGCTAACGAACGATGAGGGGGAGGAGGGGGGAAATCAACGAAATCCGTTTTGGGGTCCCAGAAAACCATTAAAATTATTTACTGCGCTCGATACCGACCAAAATCGTCCCAATTCGGTCAATCGGCTCAGTTTGGCGGCGGATTAGATATATCTGAGTGGGGATGACTTTGGGTCAAAATTCAGTTTTGCCTCAATTTGAGGAAGGGAGTGCTGAGGGGCAAAAAACGCAAAAATAACTCCTTTTTAAATCATTTGATAGAGCATCAAAAGTTGTATACCATATCCAATAATCAACCTCCTAAGTCAATTAAGAGGGGAGATAGGGGAGTTTTCCCCGTCGTTGACCCTGAAAAAGGGCTGTTCCTCCCCTATCGCCCTACCAAATTGAGCTAGGAAGTTGAAATTAGGTATATGCATGTAGTAGGGCCTCTAAATATGCTTTTTGTGGGTCTCGACTTTTCAGCCCGACTTCACCCCCTCACAGTCCTAAATATGTGGGTGGTTTTTTGTCGATTTTTCTAATTTTTTGAGTTTTTTCCTCGCATGTTAGGTATGCAGATTTAGTAGAGGTTCCAAGATGTGCCATTTTGGGGGTCTCGACTTTTCAGCCACATTGCACCTCCTCACAGCCCTGAATATCCGGTTGTGTGGTCGATTTTTCTTATTCTTGGAGTTTGTTCTTCGCATAACTCGCCTCCAGATTGGATTAAGAAGTATAAATTAGTCTTGTCTGTAGCGACCCTTTGATAAGCCTTTCGGGAGTTTCGACTTTTTAGTTCCATTGAACTCTTCCTACACACAATGCCGATTTGGAAAAAGGCATCGCGAAGCGATGCTATTTTTCAATTCTCATGATTATGTCACGAAAATTAGGCTGAAAAGTATGGCATATGCGATGCTTTTTTTTAACGGCATTTTCAAAACGTATGAGTAGTAATGCTACATGACGAATAACGCCAATCTATGTGTAATGTCTCTTCTGCCATACGTTTGTGTTCGGTGAATGGTGAACCTTGTTGTCAGTTGTCAATGATTTATTACCTTGTAAATTTTTGCCGAAACATTGAACTTTATTTTTTGGTAGGACCGCGAGGCCAGTATTGTTTGCTTTTGGTGGTTCTTTTTTTTTTTTTTTTTTATTGCTCTCATATTTGCCATTTGCCGTTTTTTTAGTAGCTTCGCGATTTTAGATTTCGATTCCTGGAAAAGTCGCTACACAGGTTGAACGTGATACGTGAAGGTACGGGTAGAATAATCTTTACAATGCGTACACGGCCACAGTTTTTTTTTTGTTTCCTTAACGTTTTGTTTGTTATGTTTAAGTATAACCTCTGGTTTTCGCATTTATAATTCCTTTAATAAACGTATTTTTCTTCTTTTTTTTTTTTTTTACAACTCGAAGACGTAGGCGTGTTGCAATTCAATTGTCAGTGTTTTTCTGGATCATTTCTGAACATAATTCTTGGAAAAATAATTTCTAAAGGGATGTGAATAAAAGAAGGAACGTCGTATGTGTGAGGATAATTTTGGACGGTATGACCTTCGAAGGTATTCTTTTTATTTTATTTTTTTTCTCAATATGTGGACTGCACATTTTGCTGGTTGTATTTTTTGAAAGATTATTTCGTTAGAATGCGTGAGTGTACAAGATGTTGGGATTATTATTTATTTTTTTCATCGTTTTTTTCGTAGGTAGGTATTTATCGATTAGCTAGGAATTTCAAGTATTTTTTTTTTTTGCCCGAATAAAATGTACCTAACTATTTGATCTAGAAGGATTATTTGAATGTTTCTGCGCTGAGCGGTAAATCGCACAGTGAAAATGTGTTGTCTAATTGCAGTATGTATCGACGAATGCATCTTTTACCCTGTTTCGTATTCGTAGAAACACTTACCCTTTCCATTCTCATTAATATACGTTGATCTTGTGTGTTGGGAAAGAAAATGATAGAAAAAGTGAAGAAAATAATAACAATTTTGAAATAATTTTCGTAAATGTGAGAATTTGAAAAATCTACCTATTTGGTTCTGTTTCGATGGATGTCATTGACCTATCAATGTTGATTTAATAAATTACGTTTGTTTACTTTTTAATTGCAGTAGCTATTTTTCATGATAACGGGTTTCCCTTTTTAAACGGTCATAAATTGACGAGTTTTATTATTTCTAACGTTTTATATATTTATATATGTGTGTATGTGTATGTGTGAGTGCAGTACCTATGTAAAGTATTTTTTTTAAATCACGTTTTAATAATATTTTACGTAATTTACAATAAATACGAAATGAATGTATAAGTAATTAAAGAGAAAAATTGAACGATGATATGTTATTAATGAATATGGCGTTGGAGTTGAGACGAAGATGCAAATTTTAAACCCACTTCAGGCAGAATTGTGGAAAAATCCGTCTAGAATGCAGGATCAGGTGTGGATTCGCCTTTGATATCTTCGTATACTAATTTTCTTACACAAATGTTGAACATTTTGTCGCTGTTGAAAAACAAGATCGTGTATTGCGTGTTGTGTAGATTTTGTTTTTTTTTTTTTTTTCGAACAGAGCAGGCAATATTTATGCAACTTATTTTACACGAAATGAGAATTTGTGTATTTTTCAAACGTGGTTATATTTTTAGACCTATTTCCTCCGCTATAATTGTTAAAGAGAACTAATCTACGGTGATTAATCAACCTGCGACGGATAGAGAAGAGAGGAGAATCAATGAAATTTATTCGACAATTCTGGAAGACCAATGAGACTTTTTTTTCGAGTGTGTCAAGTTTTCATTTTTTTCATCGATCAAAGATTAAAATCTTGAATCATTCATTCGGTTTGATACGAATTAAACTGGTTAAAATGTAGCCAGTAAGCTTGTGTTGAAATCAGATTGGAATAATAGGAGTGGGCAGGCTTGTAGCTAGAAATTTTAGTAGATTGGGCAAACAATGGACAGTAAAATATACGTAAGAAAAAAAATGAAATTGAAGAATAATAAAAACAAAAACGAAACAATTTATTATTAATTGTCAAAACATTATACTCTAATATATGTACTTATTAGCTAAGTGTTCGATTTTTTTTCGTTAGCAAAATTTTATGCGTGACATTTTTGCGAGAAATTGAATACATTGAAGAAAATACAAAACATAATGATTGATTCTAAAATTTTGGATATGATAGGAAAAATCGCAAGCAAATACTTCAGCTAAACCGGGCAATACCCGATTTGCCCGGGCTTAGCTACGGATCTGTGGGTGGGGGTAACCTTGAGTTAAAATCCAGTCATGTCAAAAATTTAGGGAAGAAGCGAAGAGAGGCTAAAATCATGAAGCTTGCTCATTTTTAAACCAATCGATACTCAAAATTGAGTCGCCTACATCAATTAGATGGAAAGAAATAGAGGGTTATTCCCTTTTTGACCTTGAAAAATGTCGGCTTCTTGCATAACTCTCGCCTGAAATTATGCTACGGGGCTAAAATTGAGTGTATAAGATTCAGTACGTCCTGTGGATGTATCTTTGGGAAGTTTAAACTTTTCAACCTTATTGAATCCCCTTAAAGTCCTGCGTAGAAGGTTTCTTTTATTGTTAGGTTGGGGCATGACAGGGCTTCAGTCTGTCAAATAATGAGCTAGCCCTCCCAAATGTTTTCGAGAAGATTTAATAAGTTATAATACAATTTGTACGATTAAAAAGAGTGAAATGTCCTTAAATGCACATTTGACGTTCGACAAATCTTCGCCCCTATTGCTTCGCTCGATCCCTGTCAAGTATATTGAGTATAGGACGTGACCTAGGAATGTAGGTAGAGGGTTTCAGCTCCCTCTCAAAAAATTATAACCCATCGTCACCTATACTCGCACCCCCCCCCCCCCCCCCCACTAAAAAAAAAAGTTTTTAATTTTTTTTTTTTTT
>FIZR01017563.1:0-16269 GCA_900060175.1 Ferrisia virgata
CATATTCATTTTAGGGGTATTTATAAGTATCAGAATGATATGAATTCATTAAATCTTAATATTTGGACAGATCTCTTTTTTTTCTGAAATACGCCATGATTTTAAACATATGTACCTATATCAGCTCATCAACCATTTAAACCTCAAGTATTTATGAATTAAAATTATTTTTTCAAGTTTGAGCAATTTAGAGGCCTATTTGAAGATCAAAGCACCATTTTAGAGAGGTTGAGAGTTGAAAAAGTTCAAGTTTTTTTTTTTTTTGCACTGTGGCGAACAGGCTGTGTGAGCATAACTATGTAAAACTTTAAGTTCTAGTCGCCTCGGGTTAAAATTATTTTTTCGAGCTGAAATTTTTCCCAAAGGAAAATTTTTAGAGGGTGGCACAGGAAAAAAATCGAAACTCAAAATTTCGCTGGCACCCTTATATACCTTTGTACATATTCGTCGAATTCATTTTCATACACAATACGAGTTGTAATTTACCTTGTAATTGTGCGATAATTAAAAAGTGCACGTTTTATAGTCGTCGGTGAAATGGCGATAAAGTTGAATATTACGTAGCTCGACTCCGTAATAGAATAGAAAATACGACGAGACGAGATTTCTTCTCGATACGATGCGACGGGTTGTCCCGAATAATGGTACACAACGACGCGTTAATAAAATTGCATACTCTGTTCGCCGTATAAAAACGATACGAAGCGACGAGTCACGAGTACAGAACGCGTTTAATTTGATCAAGTTGTAAACTAAACGTAGGCTCGATAGAGGTAGCTAAGTCGAAAGAAAAAAGTAACGTACACGTGGAAAACGAAAGTAATTAATTTAAAATTGATTTGATCCTCGCCTTATACCGTGTTATGTCTATCGTAAGTTTAATTCTTTATTATTGAAACTGATCTGTTCGATTGGTATAGCTGGTGCGGTATTCTAAGTAGAAAAGGAGAAGGTGGGGCTATCGCTAGGTATGAAAAAGTAAAAAAAAAACAACACGTAGCGTTACATTTTTCTACTCTTGAATTTTATTGTAGCTTATTTTTATCAACTTGGTGAAAGCTTAATAGGCCGTTTGAATTTTTTTCCTTGTTAAATTCAACATACAATACCAGTAGCGTAACAATGCACACAGCTTCTGGGAGGAAAGGGAGGAAAGTTTATTACACTTTTTTCGAAATTTCAAAAATATATAGCTCGAGTGAAGCGAGGGTGAAAATTTTGGAAAATTTCGAAAGTTAGCGATAGGGAAACAGGTATTTTATCGTATCTCTTAGCTCTAAATATTGAATTCAGAATTTCATTGTTTTTTCGCGCGTAAAAATGAATTTTCAGTGGAAAAAATCGGGGGTCCCCGACACGACAACACCATCTCACCCAGTCGGGTTTATGCCACTGCACAATACCAATGCTAAATGGCATAAATCCAGATTAATGTACTTAGCAGGTATTTTTTAAAAAATTTACGAAGATGTAAAAAATGACGCATTTTGTGTGGGTTTTTAGGTATAAGAAAATTCACGATCATGACAATTTAGAGGTGCTCAAAAAATCGGGTTTTCGTGTTTTTTTCGAAGATCTTTCGCATTATTAAAATTTTTCTCGACTAAATTCACATTGAAATGGACAAAGTACACGTACTCTTGCCCATTCAAAGTCGATTATCATTGTTTGTACGCTTGTCAGGGGTTCTCAATAGATATCCCAAAGTACAAAAAAGCGGTAAAAATGATTTTAAAAAAATGTAAAAAATGCAAAATTACTTTCGAGGGTTTATAATAGACGAAATACGTTCCCTTTGAGGTATGCTTTTCTTTAGATGATATTTTTTCAATTTTTAACAAATTTATTTTAAAACACGTGAAAAATTACCTTTTTTGAGTGTCGTAGAAAAATAGATATGGAAGGTAGTTTTTTAGAAAATTGTAAAAAAACGAAAACGACGATATTTAAGAGAGAAAAACAAAAAAAGTGAAATGAAGAAAATTTGCCAACAATGATGATTTTGGGTATACATAAACATGTGTAATAATTCCATTTTTTATAAACTTTTTCAAATTTACGATTTTTTGAAAATTTTTGAAAATTAGCAAATTTTGAGTCAGTTTTGCCAGTTGAAAAAGTGTAGGTAGAAAGTCTAAAATTTTACCACATTATTTTGAGATTGTTTCGTAACTATTGTGGCCTACTGACTGTTTGCGGATTTCCAAAAAAAGCAAAATTTGGCCCACCCCAGTCTTTAACCCTTAGTTTACCATCTCTACATCTCTGCTGCTACAAGATTACCTAAAAAAATATGTAAGAAATGGAACGAAATGAGAAGTGCATAGGAGAGAGAGAATAGAATTGAAATAGTAATTCTCAGTTGTCGCCATGTATGCTTAATATATATTGTAGAATGTAGATTTTAATGTAAGTCTGACTGTGCACTGAAAAAAATATGGAAATGATTCCCCTTCGAGGAGCTGTTGAGGAACCATTTCCATTTTTTCAGCTACTATTACACAAAAAATTGCAGGTATTCTTCTTAATTTGAGATTCATTATACTAATAATTGCCTCATGTTATTTTTTTTTGCAATCTTTCAATGCTCTTGCATGTGCCTGAATTTTTTTTAATGGATCTAATAATGAAGAGTATGTTGGAGAGATTCAGTGGCCTACCGATTGGGGGAGGGTCTGGTATCTAACCCGCCTTTCCAGCTTCAGCATTCCGGAGTTGGCAAAATTTGGTGAAAGTTGGTAGAAGTTAGAATAAATAACATAAATTGAGAGAAGTAATGGAATGCGAGAATTAACGATGGTTTTACTTAGTAGTCTTTGGATTTGTGCCCACAGGGACTAATCTTTAATGGGTGGAAAATTTTACGATTTTAATTTCAACATTTTGTAATGTTTGCGATCATTTTTCGACCATTTAAACGTAATATTTTGTAAAATTTTCTAAAACACCCTATAAAATTGAAATCTTTTACTTCCTCTTTCCGCCAATCAAAATGTATCGTACATTTCACCTCTTAATGAAATATAGATGTAAATGTTTAGTCATCAAGAGGAGGCTTTTGAGAACAAGTGGTTATGTGACTTACATGAAAGTATGAAAGTAGAGTCAAGCCTAAGTGAGAAAAAAGACCGGAGTCAAGGTTAACTAATTTTTCTCGACACTTCGTGTTGAAATCTTAAAATCAATCCAGGGTCAAGCTCAACTGTTGATGGGACAACTGATAACACCATTTCAACTCAGCATCATAAAATCAATCCAAGGTTAAGGTCAACTTTTTTTAATTTTCCTTAATATTTCACCTTAAAATCATGAAGTCAATCCTGAGTCAATATCAACTGTTTATGGGGCAACTTTAAACATCTTTAATTTTCCTCAAAGTTTCAACTTAAATTTATAAAATCAACTGGCGTCAAGGTCAACTAATTTTCCTCAACATTTCAACTTGAACGCTTGAAATTAATTCAGAGTCAAGGTCAACTTATGGTGAGTTAACGGATGACGAACTTTCAACTCAAAATCATAAAATCGATTTAAGGTCAAAGATCACTAATTAAATCAATCCTTAAAAAAATAAGTCCACTGATGTCACAACTTTAATTCTCCTCAACATTTCAACCAAAAATCATGAAATCAATCCTTCATAAAATAAGTCCATTGATGACAGTTCAATGATGACGTCACACTGTTGACGGTTTATCAATAACATCTCTAATTTTCTTCAACATTTAAACTTGAAATCATGAAATCAATCCTTCATAAAATAAGTCCACTGATGTAATTCTAGGCTATAAAAATCTGTCCACTGATGTCAGTTCAATGATGACGTAACGCTATTGACCGTTCATCAATAACATCTCTAATTTTCCTCAACATTTCAACTTAAAATCACAAAATCAATCCTTCATAAAATAAGTCCACTGATGTCAGTCCAATGATCACGTCACACTGTTGACGATTTTTCCAAAATGCGCTATTAAACATCTTTCGACGTTTAAAATTGAATCTACGTAAAATAGTTTCAAACAAAAGTTGTAGAGCTTTAACCACTGATCATCTTTTGTTCTACAATTTTTTTTCTATGTCGTACGGCAGCAGAGTTATACCATCAAGAAGTGAAGACGTAATGAACTTTCGCAGCACGGCCGCCATTTAGAATTTTTTTCACATCTGAATTTCTTTGAAAAAGTGGGCATCGTAATCATACCTGGATTAGTTCTGTAGCTGCACAACCATCGCATTCCAGAGCTATAGTGGAGTTTTTTCGCAGGGTCGTCGTCGTAACGATTCGATGTCTTACTGCATAGTCAATTTCTCCGAACTGTTTTCACAAATGACCTGATCAGAATAGCTGAGAATGTGTCATCGTATGATTATGCTTGACTGTTTTTCAATATTAACCTTTTTGAGTATTTATGCATTAGTTTTTCATCTTTCTGAGGCATCAATTAGATGTGAATCTGCGATTTAAATTGTATAATCGCTGATTGAATGAAGGTTCGCAGTGAGATGAAATACCCTGAAATTTGGCATAGTCTGTTCAAACGAAAACGATCCTTGACTAAGAATTCAAACTGAAAGTAATGGCTTTCAAGAAGTTTCATGGTAATGGGATAACGTTAAATTGAACATACACGACAAATATGTACATTTTACCAATCACAGATGCACCAAATTTCGAAAGCATTAGCACAATACCTTCTATTACTCATTCGAACGATAGATTACATGTAACATATGTAAGTTCGCACTGACACTCATCTTCCGCTACACCCTCCTGCAATCCCTCTCCTCGCCTCTATTTCGTCAAGTTGAAGAAAAAAAAATCACGCAGCTTACAGCGCGTAGTGTTAACTCGCTGTCGCTCGCTCGTATCGGTAAAATATATAGATAAACGTCGACACCAGAATCGGTATTATTCGGTGATATAGTATTTTACGAGACAATCCAGCGTATTCGGCGCGAGCCCGAGTATAATGCTAACAATCCGGCGACTTTTATGACGCATAATAAAATAACTAACCACCCTTTTCGTGTTCGAGTCGAGAAAATTCGGACAGATTTTGATTTAAAACGCTCGACGACGACGCTTTAAAACTGTCAATTTCTATATAGCAAAAATAAGGCAGATAGAGATGGAAAGCGAAATTACCGAAATGGTGCGACGACGATGCGAAAACAGAAGTGTCTCACTTTGCGGTTTTTTTTTTTTTTTGTTCTCCTACTCGTATTCGTGTTGCTTTTTCTTTTTTTCTCTTCCCCCGTCTCCGTATTCTTCTCCTTACGTACAACTTACTTATTCTATGTCGACGCTGAGTTGTTATATGTAATAAAAGTCGTTAAATAATTCATAAACGCGAACCAAACCTGGTGTAGCGAGGAGCGGCTGTGACAAAATCGAAAATAATGGGCCGATTTAAGACTTATGGCGGTGTCACGATACCATGCAGCGTGGTTTATGTTGTTCGTTTAGCTTTTTCACTGCCAAGCTGCTTAAATAAGTACCTACGTAAGTTGAATAAGATTATATATACTGGTATACTTATATATGTATATATATATACGTGCGACAGGGATGTAAAACTTTTATAAGTATGGTTGTTTGTTTGGTGAAATTTAAAAACCCATCGTGACGTCGAGCAGCGTTCTCTTTTACTTTTCTCTCGATAGTTTTAATTTAATTTAAGAGTGAAATTTTTCGAATTGATCGAATTTTTTTGTCGGAGAGTTTTTTTTTTTTTATTCGTTAATTTATCGCGTACGACAAAGGAAGAAAAAAAAAGAGAAAAGGCTCGTTTTAGCTGAATCGATTCTTCCGCTAGAGTAAAACTATACAGAAATAGAGTGAGAGAAAAATAAAAGGAAAACGAACAAGTTGCGTTTCTCAAAGAAATTAAGACGTATGTAACCTTGAATATCCCTCTGGCTGCACGTCGCATCATCATCATCATTTGTTTAATTCGAGTAAAGAGTGTTTTCTAATTTGAAATTTTTTCCCTCGAGTGCCGATTCGACGTTTATAATTTCTTTTACAATTTCGATTCGTACGTATATTAGGGTGTTTTTCTAACATCGTTCGTCTCAATTCTGCGTCGAAAACGTCTTAAGATTTCAAAATTATCCTCCGAGAGACGATAATCAGCTGCAGGGTAGATAAACTGTTTTCAGTACATTCGACATCGTTACAATTAAAATTGTACATTTTTGTAAACGAAGAGTAAAGAAAGAAAGAAAAAAAAATAATCGTCACACGAAATGCTACCTCGAATAAGCCAAGTACATTCATCATTCTGAGTATAATAGGCAATAATCGACTATCGATATACTTGCCAATATCTCTCGAGCCGAAAAAGGCGTTTCGCGAATAATCGACCCACGATTCGATTCAACGCTTTCAAACAATAAAACCGTCATAAATTACAACACAAAACATTCGACTGTTTCTCGCATCAATGCAAAGTATACGTGTCATCAACTGCTCCAAAGTACAAAAAGAAAAAAACTGTACTAACCTTATTATATTTGAATTTACGAATCTAAAATGTAAAACGATGATTTAATCAGAGTAAACAAAACAACCGAGCTGCTCTTATGGTGCTGTACATTTTCGTATGGTATTCGAATCAAGCATGTAATTAGTTCCAAGTGTTTGTGATATAAGAAGATTTTCAATAAGTCCCTTTCTAAGAACTGAGGTGTAACTAGTATGCAGTTTTGCAATTTAGTGAGGTCTAAAGATCTGTCGACGACGAGTAGAATCCATTGCTGATGGATTTTCAATATCGTGCTCCAGAAAGGTTGAAAATCAACTTCAGCATCTTAACATTTTTTTTTCTAACCTAAAAGAGGTGGTTTTCTGGTCAGTAGAAAAATGTGTTTAATCCAGTTTTTGTTAAGAAGGACAAAAACAAAAAATCAAGTTTCACCCAAAATATTAACCTCACAAATCGACTTGCCATATTTTCCAAATCTTGTGAAACTTGGAGAAAAAGTTCATTTAATCCAATATTTTCGATATGCTATAGAAAATGCTTAAAAATTAACTTCGGAAGCTGAAATTTTTATCTTAGTCTAATGAAGGCAGTTTTAACAGGTGAAAGTTATTTTCCTGGAATTTACAACCATTTACTGGAGAAATGTATTTTTGTAACCTGTTAAAACGACGTCCATCAAATTAGAAATGATGTTCACATGCTAAAGTTCATTTCCAGGCATTCTTATTACCTTAGGAATTTTTTTTTCTGCTGTAGGCTCCAGAACATTTGGAAATTTGTTTTCATTTATGATGTCGTGTGGTCTCTTGTTGTCATTTTTAAATTTTGATAGCCGCGTGTTAGACATGTCTCACTTAGTATTTTACTTCTCTACTGTTGCAGTGCGATCCTTTTCCAATAGTTTTGTTGCTTAGTATTTAACAGGAATTTGTGATATTGTGCTGAAGTGTTTGCCCGTTTTGCTATTTAGTCTGCGTGCGTGTACGTTTAGTTCTATATCTTTGGGGCTTGAGATTCATAGAAAGATTATATTTTTTCGTAACATTTCGTCCCGCCAAGTGTAAAAGGTCGTAACTCCAAAATACCACTTTTCAAAGGAGAGATGAAAAACTGCTTGACGTGTAATTTTTGAATTTTGTTTGTTGGTGTAACAAGTTGCCAAATCAAATCAAATCAAATAATCCTTTATTTCATCGTACGTAATATTATAAACTTATATTGGTGAGCTCTTAAGCTCGTAGGTCCACACTATGGGCGAAGGCCTTCCTCAACCTCTGCCATTCGGCTCGATCAGACGTCACCCTCACAAAAAAATCATTCTCAATAAATTTTGATATGACGTCTCTCCATCTTAGATGTAAAGTTGAGGGGAAAAAAATCTTTGAAAATGTCATTTTACAGTTCAAAAAACGCGAAAAAAATTTTTATAAACTTGTTTTTTCCGTTTTCTTAAGCCACACAATGATGAAAAAAAGTCTTTTAAATGGTCATTTAACAGCTCAAAAACGAGGAAAATCTAACTACCACATTGCCGGAAGGATTTCTTTGGTCTGGAAACGTCTGTCATCTAACAATAGTTCGTATACAAGCTGCAACATTGGATGAATATTCATTCTGGCAATGATTTCTTACGCATTTATCCACGTATTGAGTTCTTATTCACATTAATTGCAATGATACTGTATATTTCTGTGTAAATATTCTGCCTGGTTGAAATTTTCCACAATTAAACACATATCGACTTTCGTTAATGGGGTGGAAAATCTATGATCTTGCCCTTGGTATAACTGACTTTTAAAACCGAAAATTTCATAGGAATTAATTTCACTGAAGTTCTGTACCCCTACTTACAAAATAAAAATAAATGAGGGAGAAGACCGATGCCCCCCTATTTTCAAATTTTCTGGGGTATGTTTATCAATCACCCCTGGTCTATGTAGCCCCTTAGTATTTGGCACTGTTGGTAGATCAAGTCAGGTGATATGGGTTGGCAATTGTAGTAGACTGCATTAGGTTAGCCCATGTTACTTAGCAATAGGTTAGGTTTTACCTGTGCAGCAAGTGTGATTAATTTTTTTTGTACATTGGACCGAGTCCAGTTTTCTTCTTAGGCCTGGAGCTGAAGATCAATCATAAAAAATTTAAACATCATTTTCTCGATCCATTTCTCCCTCCCCCCAAATGATACCAGAGATGAGTTAGTCAGCGAGAACTTGAGTAATGAAGAATTGATGGGCTCAGAAATCATGCAATCAGAGGCGGAAAATGCTCTGCGTGCAGTGAAAAATTGGAAAGCGCGAGTCGCAAGTTATTTTTTTGGATTCTCAATGTGAAGTTGGTGCCGAGCTAGTACAGGGTTGCTTTTTGGTGTGTTTGTGGCCGAAATGCTTACAGTGTCTACATTTAGGGACATAGGCATTGTTGTAAACCTTTCACATTAACTAGCCGATATGTATTTTTAGTCGTGCGTAAATCTTTCTCCAGAGTGCTGAGTTTACATTGATTGATGCTGATGTGGTTTGTGCTCTGTCTCTTTTGGGATGTATGAAGATGAAGTTTGGTTCTTCGTCGAATTGCAGTTCCCACTCTGAAGTATCTATGCCTGACCTGGTGTACTACCATTGCATACAGCATTTACTTCCAACTTGGAAGTTGGCAGTTAATGTTAAGCAAATGTATCAAATTGATATGACCAGTGGGTGTAAGCTAGTTTATATTATATATAAAGTTGATACACGATACCAATCTTATATGGTAGCAGAGCGTGGTTTTTGGTTTGTATTATCCGTAATATTTATAGATTTGTGGTGCGCAACTTGTCACAACACCACACTGCTTTTATATATTAAAAACTAAATTAACAAAACAAAAAAAAAGGAAAGAAAGTTTCAGATACTACCTGCACGACAGCTCTACACTTGTGAATAGAAAAAAAAACAAAACCGTACAAAAGACAACAACAACAATAAAAAAACAAAATGCTGGTGGCAAAACATTGAAATTCAAGAAAAAAAAAATTATAAAATTCAAAAAATAAAGCTCGTGGTTCCGGAACCTAGAAAAATATTACGCCACTGCCAAAGAAATTCACAATTATTCAGCAGTAGACTTTCGTCGATGCATTCACAACATTATTACCAATCAAGGCGTAACTTTGAAAAAATTGGTTGCCGAAAATGCACTAAATAAAGCCTACAAACTGGTTGTGCAGTTATCCTAGTGTTACCCTGCAATTAATTCTCACATTACAGATTTTCAGTTCGAACGAAGAACAAATTATCAACAACAGAATTATATTGAAATAAACAATGTATATTAAAGAGGATTTTGATCGTGTTACATCTTGAAAGCGATTAAACATAAGTCTTGTCGTATAAGAAATGAAAAGAAGTTAACAAAAAATAAATAATTCCTATGAAAAACCGCATATATATAACAGAAAACGACAAACGTTCGAAGTTTGTAAAATACAAATATCGAAAAACCAAACCCCCCCCCCCCCCATATATATAACAAAAAACGACGAACGTTCGAAGTTTGTAAAAAACAAATAACGAAAAACCAAACCCCCCCCCCCCCGGAACGTGAGAATGAAATACAAAAAAAAATTGAGATAAAAAAACACAATGTAATACCAAAAAACTAACGAATAAATAAATAATAATCAATCGAATTAATCAATTAACGAGTAAAAATATCATACAATTAAGCACCAAGTCGCTTTGCAAAGAAAGCATGCAATAATTAATCAAACAAAAAACAAATCTTAACCTGAAAAGGAATGAGATGAAAAATGAAAAAGTGATAATTCACTTACCAAATGTGCCCCGAAGTTCGCTAATTTTTTCATCTTTTGCAGAACAGTTTTCTCTGAGCCCATTGTGGAGAGCTTTTGGTACAAACTGTGACATTTTCAACAAATTAATCAAATAATTGGGAAAAAACAAACATCATTAAAATCATGAAACGTTATCAATTGACAGACGTAACAGAAAATACAGAACACCAATAAATACACCACATGGAGCGCTTTATAGATTTTCAGGTTCGAACGAAGAACAAATTATCAACAACAAAGTTATATTGAAATAAACAATGCATATGAAAGAGATGTTGATCGTATTACATCTTGAAAGCGATTAAAAATAAGTCTTGTCAAAAAGTATAAGAAATAAAACAAAGTTAGAAAGAAAAAACAATAATAAATAATTCCAATAAAGAACCGCGTATAAATAACAGAAAACGACGAGTGTTCGAAGTTTGTAAAATACAAATATCGAAAAACCAACGTTATTTTCTGTTCTGCTTCCATGTGCTGTACAAGTTTACCTGCGTGTGTAGTAGTTGACTTTCAATAGCATATCCATGCTTTACTTTGACACATTCTAGCCAGGTGGTCTTTCTTACCACAATGATGAAAAACTACAATACGCTGTGATGAATTATTATGATTATTCGAAAAATTACGAGGGCGTTTCAAAAGTCATTGCCACACTTCTGTAACTCTGGTTCTAATTAAGATAGAGAAATGAAACAAAAAAATTTGAATTCCTCATGAAATTTACTATTTTTTTACATATTCGCCATTAAGATTTAAACATTTATCGTATCTCGAAATAGATCATACGTATATTACGATTACCATCTCGATTGCCATATGCACTTCCCCTGGAATTACCTCTACCACAGTTATACGAATTACAATTACGTTTAAAATACTATTTATGTTTTTTTTTTAACAGAACTTTCATTATAGCTGTGTAACACAGCAAACATAAATATAAAGTTGATACGTAATGCAAATCTTATATCAATCGACATCAGGCATCCTACCAGATCAGTGCCACTTGCGGCGATCAGTTCCTTTGAATGAGTAGCTACCAGGGAATTAACTCACATGGAATGGACCCTATAATTTGGTGTATAACTGAACCAAATATGGCCAGTTTTTGTGTATAACGATGCTCCAGAAATCCGAAATCGCGAAACGAACGATTAATTAATAAATTAAGACCATTAATCGAAGACAAGTAGATATTCTTATCAGCATCGATGTTGAAAATTTTCAATGCATATCTATCAATAATAACCACGTACAAAACACATACTAAATCTGTAATAAAAATAAATTTTCTTCTGATAAGTTCGCTAAAGATATCCCTTAAAGGTTAGTAATTACCTCGAATATTTAGAATTTCAACAGCTCGCGGAAGGCCGAATGGTTGTTGAAAATAGAAAGCAGAAAGAATAGCGGAGTTGGCGGAGGGTACACACTACACAGTGTAAAGCATTTTGAAAACATTTTCCCTCTACCTTCTTTTCTCGTCTGTGCGATGCTGAAATTGATGAAACGTTGTAACGTGAAAATTCTCGTAACCTACCGCTTACCTGATGATGCATATTACGCAGATATCCTGGCTAACGTGTAGCAGGAAAGTTTGTACATATTTAAAGGAGTTGTACGAGGGTGTATATGCGAGCATACCTATCTGTGTGTAAATTTAAATATAAAACAGCAGATTTTCGTTACTAAATTGAAATATAAAAAGAGAGATACGCGTGGATAAAATCGCGTATAGTCTATACGCTCTATACGGTGTACCTTTACGAACTCGTACTTGTTTGAAATACTACAAATTCATACATACTCATACCTTACGTATGTTCGCTTGTTTATATTACGAACAACGCCGCGTAAAGTGTACTGGTATCGTGAGAGACTAGAATAGTGGATAATAGAAAGGTGTAGAAGACAGCTCGACGCGACGCTGACGGGAAATGGATAAATATTTACGTAAAGTTGAAAGGTCTTCCGCCTTTCTGTTTGCGTATAATAGTCGATTTTGTGTACAGTATCTCGTACCTACCTATACGATACTAAGTTTTGCAAAAATCATACTTGTATAGCAGAAGAGGTAGTGGATAGTAGGTATCTTGGTACAGCGGCCATACGATTGTTTATTCATCAATTGAATAGGTACTGATGATGCTGGTACATGTATCAATTAGTGAATGCCTTCTTTACTATATGAAAATTGATGCCAGATAAAAGACATGTAGATAATATCTGTCGTCCAATATTTGTCAAGAGTTTTAAGTACTGCAGACCAATTTTTAACATTATTGCTGCAACTTTTCGCAGCTCATCCAGAGCTTAGGCTCATATTCATATTTTTGAAATCTTTCTTGCTATTGTGAATTTTAAATTTCATAAGCATTTTAGCTTCGCGGTCCTAAAAAGTATTAGTTGTCGAGAACCGATAGTCCAAATTTTAACAATTCGGATGTTGATGATCCACTATTGTTGCCAACTATGAACAGTTCACTGTTGACCATAAAGTACTAGTGATCAAGCTGTGGGATTATGTTTGGTGAAAAAGCTGAGCTTTATTGAAAGAAAAATGCTAGCCGATTTTTCAAAATTCTCAATGTTACCAAACATCACAGATGAAATTTGGAATTATTCTGAAACAAGGGGAGTTGAAACGCCCCCAGGCTTAGGAATACATGTTTCAGGTTCATTAGGTAATATGTAGCTGGATTATATTAGATACAAAACTAGATTCCAATAACTGATAAAAAATCAATTTCGTTCATAAATTAAGGATGAGAACTCGGATGAGTCTAGTGTTGCGTGCAAGAGTATGATTTGATAGTTGTAAATTGTAATATGTCAGATAAAAGTTTTCACTATGAAAAAAAATCAAAATACAAGTAAAAACGAAGTGAAAAGAAGGTTCATGGTTGATTTTATGATATTAAGTTGTAATGTTGAGGAAAATTAAAAAACTAACCCTTGACTTCGTAGTTTAAGTTTCAACTAATGTTTAATTCTATAACGTTATGTTGACATGTTTGAAAATTTGCAGTTATCCCATCCTCAACTTTGAAAAAACGATCACACTTGAATGTCACTTATTTTTTCCTCAAAAGACTGAAATAATTTATACCGATCTGCATCACTTAAATTCCGCCATTTGGCTCAAATTGGTAGCGCGTTTAGAGTGGGCACAACCTTAGGTCAAAACTCAAGCATGTCCAAATTGGGGGAGAGGGAGAGGTGCTGTGGGACAAAATTGCAAATGTTGATACGTTTTTTGGAGCGAATTGTTAGAGAATGTCGAAGTTGTATAACATATCCACCAAACATCAACCTTCTTTGTCCATTAGGAAGAGATGTAGGGAGGAGTTTCCCTTTTTTTACCTTGAAAAAAATTTATTCTACCTACTTCTCTTCAAATAGAGGTAGGCTCTGGAAATTTGGCATATAGATTAATTACAGACCCAAATGTGCCTGCGGAGAGGGTGTTAGACTTTTCATTTCCATTGCATCCTCTTCTCAGCCCCAAAAATGTAGTTTTTTTGATAATTTTTTCTTATTAACATCGAAAGGTGTTTAATAGCGTATTCTGGAAAAATCGTCAACAGTTGACCATCATCATTAGATGACGTTAGTGAACCGTCAACAGTGTGACGTCATAATTGGATTAACATCAGTGGATGGTTTTTGATGGCCTGGAATGACATCAGTGGACTTATTTTGTGAACGATTGATTTTATGGTTTTAAGTTGAAATGTCGAGGAAAATTGGAAATGTGACATCAGTGGACTTATTTTAGGAAGGATTGAGTTTAAGATTTCAAGCAGAAATGTTCAGGAAAATTAGAGATGTTTGAAGTTGGCCCGTCAACAGTAGACCTTGACCTTGAATCGATTTTATAATTTTTAGTTGAAATGTCGTCATTCGTTGACCTGTCAACAGTTGAGTTTCGCCCTGATTTAATTTTAAGATTTCAAGTTGAAATGTAGAGAAAAATTAGTTGACCTTGACCCCGGTTGACTTTATGATTTTAAGCTGAAATGTTGAGGAAAATGACAGATGTCTAATAGTGCATTCCACAGTTGATCAGTCATCGATTTACTTGTCAACAGTAGACTTCGACCCTAGATTGATTTTACAACTTCAAGCTGAAATGTTGAAGAAATGTGACGAAAATTGTTTGTTGTAAAATAGCGAATATAAGAGTTAAATTTATACCGACAATGTAAAAAGTATCAGGACTTACATTCTTTTAATGTTTACTCTTTGCGTGTAAAGAGCATTAGGTATTTTTTGAGTTTGTGACATTCATATCTCCGCTCCAAATGGATCTAGAGGGCTGAAATTTTGTTTGTAGATTTATAGATGTGCCTTGTAGAGGCTTTAGCTATTCACTCCAATATATCTACCCGTACCGCTTATCATTGTTCAAGAAGCTACATTATAGAGCCATTTTTTTCACTTCGTAAATCTTTTTCACTTTGCCAAAATCAGGCTTAAAAAGCAATGCTTCGTCATGATTTTTTTTTTTTAGAAACGCTATCGAATTTTTTAAATTTTGATGAGGTGAGGGGGAAGGTTCATATTTGAGAATTGAATTTTTTCCATGCTCCATATTCTTAGAAAAGAGAGAGATTAATCCCTCAAATCTGTTTTTTTTTCAATGTAGAAGTTCATTTTTATTGGTGAAAAATCATTGAGATTCGCCATTCGAGGCTTAAAGATACGCCTCATTATTACGTATTTTTCACAGTTCGTTTACACGATTCTTTTGAGATTTCATGATTATTGATCGTGAATAATCCATAATGATGCGACAAAAAAATATTCCAATTTTTTCCTCATTTGTAGTCCATTCTGCGTTATATTTGTTTGAAAAATTTTGTTAACGAAAAAAAAAATGAAAACTTTTACATTTGAGTGGATTTAAAAAGTATAATTAAATGTATACTTCTGACTTCTACGAGTACTTATCAAAGAAGTGAATGCAAATGTCATTTGTACAAATGACAAAGAAACAATAACTGTGTGGAGGTGTTTGTCTTACAGGCTGTGAAAGAAAAATCCTTTGACAGCTGTCAATTTTAATTAGCTTATCAGTTATGTTCCTTCATTGGCAATATTTTTCTTTATTATTATTATTATTTCTAATTTTCACACCTATCATTGGGTTTTGCAAAAAGATAGTAGAAGAAAGGAAAGTAAATAGATTTTATTGTGTATTGGTAGGTACCTATTCTTCCTCCGTTATGTAAGACGATAGATCTTTTCGCGAGAAAAAAACAAAAGAAAAAACGAATGATGGAAAGAAATAAAAACACCTTGAAATATTCAAGAGAATGGAAAGTAAGATCAGGTTACAAACAAATTTCCAGCATTTAGCAAAATTAGCGGGCCTCTAATCGAAAAATGAACTATTCAGTTAATAAGCTTTGGGTTGCTAGACTCTGGAGCAATTACCTGAGTATATTTCACAGTAAGAGCTCAGCTATAGCTAAGCCAATGCCTGAGTGGACATGTTAGCACTCCTGGCTGATGTGTGCATTATCGCCTGAGCTACTGGCATCTGCATAGCATCACATCTATGGCACCTGACAAGGTAGGCAAGGTAGCGCTCCTTTACTGACCTAGGTTTATAATTAATAAATGCCCAAGAGGGTCAAAAACATGCATGAAACAAAGCTATTACAAAATAGATACTCGATGAGTAATTCTCACAAATAATGAAAACAGCCAATATGTGGCTCAAATGGCACACGCGAATCCCCGCGAGAAAATAGAGTAGTTTAACACACAAAACACCAGAAAAATACAGCAGCCACACCATCCGAACGAGGTACTAGGAATGTCAAGGCAATAGCAACAAGCATGTAGCTATCAGAGTACTGCACGGTTATAACCGTAGCACGGATAACCCGGGTATTATCTGTACCGTTTGCGATACGATACTACATCTAC
>FIZR01017572.1:0-15882 GCA_900060175.1 Ferrisia virgata
AATGATTCAACCTGGAACAGTTTATGAATGACAACCTTGCGAATAAATTACACACATATTTTGTACACCACTTGCATACTTAAATGAAAATAAATTCAACACTTCACCAATACCAAATAACAAAAAAGTTATAAGTAATAATCAAATAATTTTTAAGACCGATAATACTAATAACAAAAAACAATAAATAAAAATGGTATGATAGGTAATGAAGTAAGCTGATATTTCAAATTATAACCTTTCAAATTCACGTTATATATCACAGAACGTAATCCATAATCCAATCTGAAACAACCTTCTCGCGTTTACTGTTTTATTACATATTAGATTTCAAAAATGGTTTTAAATATTTATGAAACGATTCATTCACTGGTTCAGCATTCAATGGACTTTTGTTAGCTTCTTCAAATAATCGCTCGTACACTCGTCCATCATACGCACCTAAAGCTGAACCTAAAATATCATCGTGTATATCAAAACTGTCCACTAAACCAACAGCGTTTGGACGGATGCTCGCTAATAATTTTTCTTGCCATTTTTGTAATTTACCCACATCTGACACCTTTAGATTTGAATACTAAACATGCATCGGAATACATTAAAAATTACTTCAACAATGAATAATTATAATTCCAAAAAAAATATTAAGTTTTTACCATGAGGAAGTCTCCTAAATTGTTCAACAACCAATAAACCGAATATAATTCGCATAGCTCTCGCAAAACTTTCGATAATGGTTCAGATACTTTCACGATTTGGATTTGATTAACAAAGGTATCAACAATAAAAGCTCTACAATGTGCCTGAAAAAAACTCAAAGCGGTGAAAATAATTGCGAAGGAAAACTCAAGAAATAATTATACATTTACCTCAGCTGCTTGTGTTAACTGGATAGAATTTCTATTCCATGCGTCTTCTGGACTAACACCTTCCTTTATTAAACCATCTACGTTTTCGGCGCAATTTCTGATTTTGCTAGAAATTATATCAACTAAGGAGTGAGGAAACATTTTTCATGTAACGAAAATACAAAAATTTCAAATTCTTACCCCGCAGCAACCAACTGAAAAGCTCTAACAATACAAGATAAAGACTCGTCCCAAGGTAAATACATATGCGATGTTTTATAATCTTGTAAATATTTCAAAGTACCAGCTACGTTTGAAGAGGTACTTGCCTGATGCCAAGCTTTCACCAAATACCTAAGATAAACAGCTAATTTAATAAGTAATTCAACGTAAAAATATAACGTTTTAAAAACTTTTTTCAACCTCGCAGTTTGTAATAATAAAACTGTATTTTCTCCTTCGTAAGTAACAGCGGCTGTTGAAGTTCCATAAATGTTAGGAAAACTACTACAAGACATATAACCATGACCTCCACAAGCTAATCTGCACGTCTCCACCATATTAGTAGCATCTTTAGAACTGACCGCTTTCAAACAGCAAGACATAGCGTGCAGCTAAAAAAATATACGAGCAATGTAATTTTAAACAGCATATGGTAAATAAATGTAAAATAATTACGTACTTCGGGAAGTTTTTCTAAATCGCCGTGTTCTAAATCAGATGATACGCTGTTATAAACATCCCACAACCAAGAAGCCGAAAAATTCAACGCAAATACGGTAGCAATAGCAGGAAATAGTTTATACTGTTGAGTTTGATACTCCATAATTTGTGGCTCTGGTTCTCTATTAAAATAAAAATATTCGATGAATATCAAAAGAAAAGTTGAAGATTTAATATTAAGGCTTACCCCGGTTTCATTTCACTTTGCCTTCGTACAGCGCTGTATCGAGTAGCTATCGTAACTGCTTTAGCTAAACTTGTGGCTGCAACACCTCGCACTATCACAACTCGTACAAAAATCATGGTTCCATAAGTTAACTTTTCATTTTGAGATTTCACATAAGTACCATCCTACGTAATATACTATGTGAATACATAATTGGAACAGAAAATAAAAAATTCATCCATCAGAAGCAAATTTACCTTCAATACTTTGTTATTCTTCATCAACATACGATCTCGTGGAATGCGAACGTTTTCAAAACCTAAATAACCATTATTTACAGTATTCATTCCTAATTTGCAGCCTATTTCTCCGATTTTAATTCCTAAAAATTGAATTCCTCAAATTAGATATTATAAACGTAGAATTTCTTCGTTGCATTTAGCTAAGTTACCTGGCATAGGTAACCAAGTATCTTCATCGCGAAGTTGTACGATAAATGGATGAATTCCATGACATTGTCCCTTAGTATATAACTGAGCCAATACAACAGCATAATTGCATGTGTGTCCCACTGAGATTCAAAATATAATTGTATAAAAAAATCCTTCTTCAAAAATACAAACGGGCAGTAAATTACTCACATCCTCCGGGCCACCATTTATACGACGTTAATGTAGGACTATTTAAAATGAATTCTTCGGTAATCGGATCGTAAGTAGCGGTAGTTTCTAAACCACGAATAAAAGTTCCGTGACCAAGTTCAGTCTGCACCAAATTCAGCATAATTCATAAATATATTCAATAGTTCAGTCCGAAGTAGTTTCTAAAATGTTCAATTTTACTTGAGCATAGGTACACATTATTTCACAATTCCAAGCTCGGCTGATCCAATATGCTTGCTGAGCCATTGTACCTTGGCCCATAATCGTAGGTATGAACATAACATAATGAACAGCAAACGGATACCCTTCTTTTATGATAGCTGAGCCAAGAGAACCTCCCAAAACTGACCTGTAATTTGAAAGTGTTCAATTCGAATAAGATAATTTGCAAGAGTAACGTTGAAATTAATAGGTCAAGCTTAGTCCATAGTTCAAATAATAAATTTTAAAACTACGTTCTAATTATGTTTTAAGATGAAACGTTTATACGCTTTGAAAACCTTACTGATAAGCTTCCATCGCATTGCCACCATCCTGCCTCTCCAACCATTTGTTGATTTTTTTAAATAACAGACAAGATAGACGAATAGCCTCAATATATTTCTCTTTATGACTTAAATATTCTATTGGTATTTTCGGTTTTAGCTCCGGATCACTCAAAAAGTAATATTCTATAAGAGAAAGATTCAAGTTTTGATTCATAATGATATTAAGTACAGAAATATGCTGCGAAATGTGATTAAGCATCAATTACCTAATGCTTTCCTTTCTTGGGTTTTGTCTTCTCCTTTGTCCAAAAAAATGGTCAATTCTTTGGTATTGAATGTACATTTCTTCCTTTCTTTTTCGATATCAGGATTACACTTCATTATAGCTTCAGGCATTTTCAAAAACTTGGAAATTTTGATTTTAAATTGGAAAAATTCAATAATGGAATGATGATCTGAGTATTAATATTAAAATTACATAGTAAATTAGTTAACTTCTGGCAGACAAAACCAGTTTTTCTACTTTTTAACGATACTACTTATCATCATTGGCAACACATAACAGGTTACCTCTTTTCAACACAGTACCGAACATGTATGTGTGTGTGTAAAATTCATCGTTCACAGATCAAAAACACGAATAACACTTCATCGTGTGTTTATTTTTTTCGTTCGGCGTGAAAATCGCTTATCAGTGCTTATCAGTTCTTTAACTTCAATTATTCAACATCAACTTTGAACTTTCCTAAAGAACTTTCGAAAAAACCGTCGCAAAATTGAAGAAGTTTTGAGGCATGTTGCTAATTTATCGCACTCAGCACATAGATTCTTTCTTCTTGAATACTATTTTCGAAAGTAAGAACTTGTCGCAAACTTGTCGCTCGCAAGTAATTTTTACTAACTAAAAATTTTGTTGTCAATAAAATGAAGTCTGTTTATGTTTTCTTGTTTAGGTATGTGTTTTTTCAACAGAACAGGAGAATGCATTGCGTAGCCAATGGACTGTCAATCTCACCATTACAGATCTGAATTGAACATTGAACATGCTGTGAGCAAATATCGTGCACAGTTTTGGAATGTATCGAATGGCATGAATGAAAAGTCTACGAACTACAATATTCTGCAAATTTTTTTACTTGTAAGTAAATGGGGAAATGAGATTACGTGTAGGTGTAAATTTTTCGAACATTTATACGTTTTAATGATTTGATCACTTAATTAAAGTCGATTTTCCTGAGATTGCCGAATGAAGTGTCATTTTCGCACATTTCTAATTTCTGTATTACAGTTGCTAACTGTAAAAAAATTTTTTTCAAGCCTGTATTTCGTATAAAAAGATTCACTCATTCAACTTGCAACGAATAGATTACAAAATGAATGATCGAGTTCAGGAAATGATTTCTTTTACCAACATTAAATATGAATGGGATTTCTCTCCAAAAGATGTTCCAACGTTGCAGGATCTTTCCATTCACAAACTGATCCAACATTTATGGCGTGATGAAATAATCGAATGTCGTAATAAAGGAACTTTGTACAATATATTTGACGATCGTTGTATTTCATTGGATCTATGGCACAAAACAGCATCGCTTTCTCGATGTGAAAGTAATAACTGTATCGATAGATTCAAAGGTGAAAAACTTTCAAGCTTTTCGTCAAAAATTGCAACAGAAGCGCAATATTACTTACAAATTTTAAGAAAAAATACTTTCGCGTGGTTAGCTAGTCATACTTTCCAAATGCTTCGTCTAAATTGCGAAGACCAATTTTATATTTTGAATCGTTTCGACGAATTTTTTTACGATATTAGAGCTAATATAGATTATAAGGAGACTGCCAAAAAAATGATGAACTGTGATCGTTTCAGTATAATGGATAAGTATTTGATTGCATGTATGTATTGTTTCGAAGACGAAATTGAACTAATCTGGCCATCGGTATCGGAAGACGTGTGCTTTTTTGATATTCCATTTGATTCGCATCCTTTGCCGCATTACTGGACGTGTCGAATGAGAAACCTAATTCTGACTGATTACTTACCAATTCGTCACGAATCTGCGGATATCACAATGATTATTCATAAAAATGTCGATAATAATGTAGCTATAGAGTATTTTTGGAATCGTATGGATTTCGTTTCTCAAACAACGAGCATCGATCAAATCTTTGAGCAAGAATACGAACACGACTGTTTCGGTAAAGTAGATATCTGCCTAAAGTATATTTTCCCAAAATTCAACCCAACACTCCGAGCAACAGTGTTATCGAAATATGGTCATAACATAATGAATTGCTTCGTGCGATTTATCAGATACTGGAAATTTGTGTTACCATTTTGGTTAGATTTAGTGAAAAATGATTTCATTAATGGCGAACAATTCATGTCAATATTATGGAATTTCTTTTCTTTTGAAATCGATACAAATTACTTCGGCGAAGCACTTTTTTGCGACGAATCTAATCAGTTTTGTTTACGTGTTCCTTCGGATTATAGTCGAGAATGTTTGAACGATGCCAGGAATAGACTATTAAGAGCAATATGGTTCTTAGCTCCGGATAAATTGAAAAATTTTGCCTCAAGTGAACGTTTGTTTCGTCTTTTTGAATTTATGACAGATTCTTTTGGAATTTCATTCACGTAAGGTGCCTAAATTTATCTACACTCGGTTACGATGTTTAGTTCTAATCATGATAATATTAATCGTGTAATAGACTTAATTATTTTTTTATTAGCAAAAAGTAAACGCTGTATAATTACATGCCATCTTCAAGAAATATTCACTAGATTCGGAATTTTGGTTACCTAAACTTATAAACCTTTTTAAAAAGATTTATTTTAATTTTTATCCCACTGGTTTGTACTTAGTTTGAATGGTTCGAATTGATTATCCACGTATATTCATTGTCATCAGTCAATTTCTATATTTATTTCTAGAAGTACTGTTATTAAGTCATTGTCAAGCTTTGAAATTAGTTTTTAAATCAGTATGTCAATAAAATATTCAAGATGATGTGTTCTGTTTTTGAAATGTATGTCTGTAGCTTAGCTACCTAATGAATAGACCAGAGACCCCCATCTTTTTACTACTGGTACTGTAACGCTAATTTTTCTACTTGAAGCTTTTGCATAATAGTAGGTTCTCAGCTACCTGAAAATTAATTAATAAATGTGTGTAACACCTTAATAAGTACGTATTTATATCAATACAGCATTTTATAACTTTTTACTGAATGTCTTCTGGTATTAATGGATTAGTTCGTTATTAATACTTGAAAATATCGTACTGAGAAATGAAGGAACGGAACTAACCGATACAGTAAATTTGAATTATAACATTGCTCTATTTTTGTAAAGTTCCTTCTGTACAATTACCGTTTTTTAAATATTGATTGAATTGAAAATGACAGATAATTTTTTAGTCACATTCGTTAGTGATGTCCAATCATCTCCTGTTCTTGATGTGTACATATGTGAACACTCATACTTTTTTATGCGAATCCATAATGGCACAAAGATTAACAAAATACAAGAAATTCTATTATCTAACCAGAAAAACTGATAACTTCAGACATTAAATGAATTGGAAACGATCAATTGCGCATTAAATAGACTACAACTCCAATTTCTTAGAATAAAATCGTATTAAAATTGAACATCCATTATCAATTCTAAAATAATGATGAGGCTCAAATACGTACTGATAATTGCTATCTTAATTTATGCCTAGGTCTACCGTTTTTTCGAATTAATTTCGCAGATTTCTTCAGTATTACTACTGCCAACTTTATGGTGTGACGAACAAATGATATATTTTACGTGTTATAATTTTACAGGTATTTCATTTCGAGCTTTAATGGTAGTCGTCTTTATTCACGCGAAAAATTTCGAAAACCCTTACGCTTGGAACGAATCAATAAGGAAATCACATAATTTATCGGTAAAAAATACAAATACACTTACAAACTGGAACTTACAAACGATGTAATTTACTATAAAATTTCATTTATCGTTCAATATAGGTCGGTATGTCTGCAAAAATAGATTTCGTTAAAATGCACGGACTCGGAAACGATTTCGTGATAATAAAAGCAGAAAATATTCCGAGTCAGCGTAATTTGAGGCAGTTGGCGATTGATATATCGAATCGTCGTGTGGGTATTGGGTGCGATCAATTCGTCGTATACGAAAAAATCCGTACTGCGTACTACAACATGACTCTTTATAATATCGACGGATCGTTTGTAAAAATATGCGGTAATGCTGCTAGATGTTTGGCTAAACTGATATCTACGGAAACTGGTGAGAAGCAATTTACAATTAAATCCACGATAAAAGATTTGAAATGCAGGATAAACGACGACGATACTGTAACGGTGAATATGGGACCGGCAAGCTTTCAAGAATCTTGGATACCATCGATGGAAAAAATATACTCAGCTGTTCAACCGTACGCTGATCATTTGGATAAACTTGTTTGCGTAGATGTTGCCAACCCTCACTTGATAGTTTATGGTAATTTCACCGAAAATAATAAATTACAAGTTGGAAAAATGTTACAAAGCAAAGAATACTTTGAAGATGGCGTTAACGTTAGTTTTATTCGAATCGAAAACAATAAAATTTACTCGTTCATTTGGGAGAGAGGAGCTGGACCCACGTTAGCTTGTGGAAGCGCAGCTTGCGCCAGTTTTGCTGCTAGTATCAAGCTCAGTCTTGTTAAATCACCATGCGAAGTGATTTTTCCTCTGGGTAGTATTTCGATGAGTGAAGATAACGGTGATTTGTTAATGACAGGTACAACTACGTTTGTAGCTGAAGGCAAATATTATCATTAATTTGAAAATTAAAATGCTGAAATACCTACTAATAAAAAATTACTAGTTTGTGAGATGGGTAGCTACTATTTTCATTGAGATTTATAGCAGATTTTCTTATAATGTAATTTTTTCCAACTGTGTACCATTCTGCACTGGTTATTCTAAGCGGTACTTCGGAAATTTTGAATAAAATATCTAATTTATCTTCAACCTGATAAAATTTTGCAATTTTATCTATTATGTAGGGTTCATTTTTCTAAAACACCAAATGTGTGAGCATTCATTTTATAAGATCGTACACCCGCGAAGTAAGAACACGTTAGAAGCCTAATTAAGCTTGTATGATTCGTTTCTAGCGCTTAATCAGCAAAACAACATATGAAGACGAATCTAAGAACGTCACTTGATTTACGCGTGGAAAATTTGTACCTGTTCGTGAACTACAATATGCCACCTCTGTGCGAATAGGATCCAGGCCTGCTGTCATATCTTGGATAAAAAAAGATCAGAAAAAGGTCAAAGCTCAGAGGTGGTATAAGAGTATCTTTAAAGAAGCCAGAAGTAAAAACTATGATCAAAAAGAGGGACAGGAAAAGAAAAATATCAAAAAAATAAATCGTTTCCCCAACTTCACATCGGTTTTTTTAATTTCTAAGAAAAAATAGACTTTACAATTAATCTGCAAAAAATTAAAAAAACTGTTTTCTTTATGATTATAAGTTTTTGCCTCTTTTGTGTTCGTTGTTTTTTTTTAAAAAAGGAACTATATTATTCTACAAAAAATGAAAAAAAAAATGTTTTCCTCGTCATGAGTTTTTATCACTTATGGGTCCGTCAACTTTTTAATACAAAAATTACTACATTTAAAGTTGATGTACAAAAATTTCTTAAATTTTATTATATTTTCAACAACTTAATTGGCAGCAAAAATACTCATTCCTATTTTTGCGAAGTACTGCTTTAAGTTTCGGTAGTTTCAGATTTTCCTTAGAATAATACCCATCATTCTGTAACTTCATGTTTGGATAATTTCAATTAGAGTAATTATTCTACGCAAAATATTTCGTTCAAAATAAAGAAAAAAATCGTTCTGTGGTTCACTAAGAAAACATTTTTTCAACTTCTGTTGCCTAATCGGAAATGCTAATTAGCCAATAGGATATCTTATTTTGTTCATTTTCAGAAATCTTATTGGCTAATGAGTATTTTTTGATTACTCATTTCCAAGTGACAAGTTAAATAAAACAGACTATAGTCTGTTCAATTTACCGGGTGTTAATTTGATTCCAGTACCTCCTTGGCAATTTTTCATGAATTTTTCTCACAACGTGTAAGTTGGCAACATTTTTGTATTTTGTGATCTATTTTCGTCTTTTCACTACATTCAGAAGTACCAACCTATAAATCATGAAAAAAATTCCCAAGGGGGTATCGGAATCGGATCAGCACCCGGTAAACGGAGCCACGGTTATCAAAATGAAAATGTAAACAAGGTGCTATGAACCAATGAGATTGTTAGAAATCTGCAGGATATTGGAGAAATCTGATTGGTATAAATAATTATGTTTGTAGTTGAACGGACTATAAAAATAAATATTTTAAACGATTTCATACGACGGAAAAAATGGTCTAGTCTTCAAAACGTACCTATTTAAATTTGCAATTACAAACATGTTTTTTGAAAAAATTAAGATTTGAATTTTTTACAGCATTTTATTCAGTAAATTTCAATATAAGATACAAAATGCTAATTTACTATATTTAAAATGTTAAATAAAACAAAACTTTGAAAACTATATAAAAACGTATAGCATAAATAAAATATAAATATCAATTATCATTCGTAATAATAAATAATTATTCTGAGCAAAATACAATAACATTACTTGGTAAAAATGAAGAAGGCACTTATATTTTATTTTTTTTTACTCAATTCACATCGTCAGGTTTCGTTAAAAAAACCCAAAAAAATACATAAAATACAAATCTGCCAAATTGAAATTTTCTATGCAAAAAAATTCATTGGCTGAACAAATGAGAATTTAAAAACTTTATAAAAATATCTTATCAAAAAAGATACGATGATTTGAAATTAAAATTAAAATTCTCAAATTAAAAAAAAAATAATTATTGCTTTCAAAACGAATAAGTCAAATTCACAACCGAATATTACATAATTTTTTCTCATAATTATAATCAAAAAAAATTTAAAAATGATCACAAATATACCCTGCGATTCTAGTCGACGTTACACTATCAATAAAATTTTCTTTCAAGCAACACGTAACGTAACGTTGTATTAATAAAAATGTACCTAATTATCGAAAGCATCTTTTAAGATGTGAAAAAAAAAAATCACACAAACTCTACAGTGTTATTTGAATTGAAAAAATCACACACTCTTCCACAAGATATTCATTCATTTAAAAAACAACAATAATATTAATAATATCGTATTTTTTTCTATATTCCAAATAAATCTTTGCATTTTTCCAGGCAACACAATTATGCCAAATTACTAAACAAAAAATTCATCCGTCTACAAAAAGGGTAACTGAAGGAAAGCACAGCTTTTCTAACAAAAGCACACAATTTCAAATTGAATAGGTAGTAAAAATTGTAAAAAATAAAATAACACATGATACAACATTGAAATCTTCAAACGATCATAAAAATTAAAAGAGAAAAAAAAATCAAAAACAATAACAACACTATTACGAGCTTCAAAATTGGACGGGATTAGTAGTATTGTATACGTTAGGTCAAACGAACAAAAATAAACACAAACAAAAACACAAAAAAAGAGTAATTTTGTACTTAAAAAATAAAAGTTTCGTATAAGTTCGATAATTAAGCTCAGAACATAAAGAATCTTTTCAAGTTTTGAAAGTGTTCTTCGTAAAGCGATACCATTATTTCTTATTTCTGCTATACATTTTTATAGCCTTATTTAGGTATCTACAAAAAAACCTCATTATTTATCGAATCATTCGGTAATCGGTATCGATGAGCCTATATAAGTGGAAGACATCATATCAAACAATAAAATACCCTATAATATTTTTCTTACATTACAAAAAAAAAAAAAAAAAAAAAAAAAAAAAAAAAAGAAAAAGAAAAAAATGAATAGGTATCGTTGAAATATATCTTACATTATATCACAAAAATTTGAAAAATAATCTCCTCGACTGGCGGTGAATATTTGATCGAGTTAGGCTTGTACAGAGGCCTTCAAATCTTTTCATCGTGAAAATATAAACGTACAATTTCAACTCGATTTTTTGAAACATGAGATGTTAAATTTCTAGCATTTAGCTACCTCTCTAAATCACACGTTATAGAATCGCGTATTGTTACATCATTTCTACATGTTTTGTTGTAGTATCGACGAGAAAGTAAGGGACGGGCAGGACGGATGAAAACAAAATTTGAAAAAAATATTTCAAATTAACGCGATCGTCAGCGAATTTACATGTAAAAACTACATAAGTAAATAATCATTTCAACTTTTCAACGAAATACGACTCGATTTAAAATTAATAAGGAATTAATTTACCAATGAACTCGAAAACTTTCACAATTCGCGAATAACGTATAAAAGAGAAGGAAAAAAAATGAAAAATAAAGCAGCAACGAGTAAAAACACCAGCTGCAATAGTTTGTTCTGTTTTGTTACACATCACAACCATGTAAGGACGTTATCAGGCCGATTATTGTTGATGAGAGTCTGCACGTCGTGCAACATATCGCTAGTGAATTCTTCTCCTAACTGAAACATAAATAAAAAACATTATAACGTGTAATGCAGGTAAACAAATAAACGTAGAAAATATTCTAGACTATGGTTAGAAATTTCGATTTAGTACATAGCTTCGTTACGTAGGTATGTTTAGGATTCGAAAACGGAAATAGTAAACACTTCAATTCCAGCGTTGCCTATGCCGCGTTTATTTTTCAACACCTCAGCCCAAGAAAGAACGTATAAAAGTACATATTGAGAACTTCATCTCATCACAACCCATTCGGTGTCATTCAACGCGAAAACATTACCAGCAGCGATGTACAAATAATGCGTAATTTTCATACGTACGCTATTTCTTTTTCTAATCTATATGTCTGCCTATATTAGACATGTACCTACATATACGTATACAAAAATGTTGCAATACGTCCGGCTAAATTATCACTTTACGATTCAATTTAGTAAAATGAACGGTTAAAGATTCAAAAATGCAATTTTGTGGTGTTTTTTTTTTCAACATAAAACAGACGTTAAAAGTAGATAAAGAGGTATACCTACACTACGTCCAAATATACTTGATGAGTGAATTTCTTTATTTACCTGCAAAGAAGGCACCAGGTCATCAGTTGAGTCGATGTTATCGCTAAGGGATGAAATGTCTTGAGAATCTAAACCTGACAAATCGGCAGGACCACCCTCTGTAAAAGAAATATATGAAAATAAAATTAAGCAATAATTTTACGCTGTATTACAAAGTAACGCACTTAATACATATGTACATAAGATGATGAGATGAATTAAATGTGATATATCATACGCAGAGTAACCCATTGAAAATTTTTATACAGATTAGAGAAATGATCGGTAAATTATATAAAATTAAAAGAAAGCATCCTGATTTGCGTGAAGTAAGCATAGGGAAGGTTCAAAAAGGCACATCTAGAAACCTTAATAAATCTACTTGACAAAATTTCAACTCCCAAAACTCGATTTGGAGGGGAGTTATGCGAGAAACAAACTCAAAAAATAAGAAAAATCTACCAAAAAACTACGTTTTTGAGGCTGTAAGGGGATGCAATGAGACTGAAAAGTCGAGACCCCCAAAAGTCGTTACATCTAGGACCCGTACTAAATGTACATATCAAATTTCAACTTCCTAGGACCATTTAGTGGCGAGATAAAAGAGGAACAGTCCTTTTTTAAGGTCAAAAGAGGAAAACTCCTCATATATTCCCTCCTCATTGACTTAGGCGGCTGATCTTTGGATATGTTACATAATTTTGGATACTCTATTGATTAGCTCAAAAAAAAAATTCTTTTGGGATGCTATAACTCCTCAGCATCCCCCCCCCCCAATTTAAGCACAACTGAATTTTAACCTGAGGTCATCATCAATCCAGAATATCAAATAGCACAACAATGGAAACACATTGTTCAAATTTGATCGATTTTGGTCGGTATCGAGATGAGCAAATAATTCAATTACGGAGAAAAAAATAAAAGAAGTATCTAACATGGCCAAAAATAGTCGCAATGGTCTTCTAGGGCTGCTCGTAATAAGAAAAATGGACCCACCTACCATTTCGGGGCTGTGAGGAGGCGTAATCAGGCTGAAAGGTTAAAACCCCTGAAGGACATATCTAGATCTACATATCAAATTTCAGTTTCCTAGCTCAATTTGGAGGAGAGTAATGCGAGGAACAAACTCATAACATGAGAAAAGCCGCCTAAAAACAACATTTTTAGAGCTGTAAGGGCGAGCAGCAGCTCTGAAAGGTCGAAACCCCCAAAAGGTACATTTATGGTGTTCAACTTCCGAGCTCAATTTGGAGATGAGATAGGGGAGGAACAGCCCTTTTTCAAGGTCAAAAAAGGGGAAACCCCACATATCACCCCTCCTAGTTGACTTAGTGGGTTGATTTCTGAATATGTTACACCACAACTATGGATTGTCTATCACCCAGCTTAAAAAGGGACATTTTTGTGATTTTAGCCACTTAGTCCCCCTCTCTCAAATTTAGGCTTGACTGAATTTTGACCCGACCTGTTTCCAAAATTTGATCGATTTTGTTCGGTATGGAGGTGGGAAAAGGATTTCTAGTTGGGGCAAAAAATAAAAATGAATATTTGCCCATGGTTGTTACGGAGGTCTTCTAGAACCCCAAATCGGACTTCGTTAATATGCCTCCCTCATCGACCTCATACACCGTAAGTTAATAACTCTATGGCATAGAAAATCAGGCTAATTAACCAATTTAAGTAAATTTATCTACACGAATTTCGAATATGCTTAAACCAAATACTCGTCGGATTCAACGCTAAAATGGATGCATTATTCAACCCTCACTCCAGGTTTATCGAAAAAAGAAATGAAAAAGATACCTTTAACAAGGTCATTTCAAAACGATATATTTCATGGTACGTATTGTACATCTGAAATAGCTCAGATGTAAACATTAGTTGTCGCCAAATACCATTAAAAAATCATTAGTAAACAATAGCGATTTATTCTTTATGTAAACTTATAAGAGTATTCAAAATGACTCTTCAAGAGAAAATATAGTCTTACCGTTAGCTACCACAAAAAAGGGCCCCACGTTGAGGTGCCAGAATTTTGGCAACAATCAACGCTTACAATACGAGCGAGATGTAAAAGTTAGGTTAATTTATCATTGTGAATACTGCAGGTATACTACAAGGGAATGAGGGATGCGAATCACTGGTTACGGTATTAAGATGATTTTTAAACGCAAGTAGATCTTCATTCTTCATTTTAATCAGAGCATTCGTTTATATCGTTCTTTGTACGTCTTGTTTTGATAGTCCATATCGTGATTGCAGCAGTAATTTTATATATTTTTTAAACTAACGTTTAAAGTATTTTTTTTTCAGTTCAAATGCAATATTCGTATTAGTTTTGTTCTGAAATAAATTGCATAAGGTTTTATAACAAAATCAGAGAGTATTTTCTTATTTTTGTCCCAAACCCCAAAGTGTATTTTTAGCCGACCTTCTATGTTATACTGTTAATGAAAACCAGGCTATTATAGTATATCAACCTACGGTAGATGAGGGGGGGAGTATCAACAAAATCCGTTTTGGGGTCCTAGAAAATCATTAAGACCAATTTTGGCTATATCAGATATTTATTTATTTATTTCCCCTAACACTAAAATCATTTACTCTGCTTGATACTGACCAAAATCGCTCCAATTCTGTCAATAGGTTCAGTTTGGCGAGGGATTAGATATCTATGAAACGGGATGACCTTGGATCAAAATTCAGTTATGCTCCAATTCTGGAGGGGAGGTGTTGAGGGGCAAAAAACGCAAAAATTGTTCCTTTTTGAGCCAATTCTTACAGAATTCAAAGTTATATAACATATACAAAAATCAACCTCTCAGGTCAATTGGAAGGGGAGATATGAGGGTTTTCCAAATTCTTTTGATGAATTGCTAAATGAAGATGCACAAAAATAAAAAATTTTCTAGCGTAAAACTTCAGTTTAGCTACCCGATGGATGCTTTTATAAGATATCTAAAAAAAAAAAACCATTTCTGGTTTTTTCTCATTTTTACCTGATTTTAAGGCCAATGTAAGAAATGATTTCTCACATTTATTATACGTAGATGGTAGGAAAATGTAAAAAGAGATGGTGAATGGGATAAGCAAAGGATGTGTCTTCCCACCACTGATGATATGTTTTTTGAAAAATTTTTATTTTACTTACTTTTTCGGATAGATAGATCCACAATCGGTACCCTTTTTGAAAATTCTCAAAAAAAGGGTGTTTTTGAACATTTTTATACTAGTTATGGGTGTCAGATAAAAATTTCAAAACTAACCCATCGTAATATCAAACTACCATTCTTTTATAGAGCATTTTTAATTCAAAAAAAAAATCATAATTATAACTTGTTTTGAAAGGGCAAATAAAACTGATCCATTCTCGCACATCTAAACTGTATTTTTTTTCGACGTAAATTGTGATGATAGAAAATTAGTTGGAAAAAACTAAATTCTCGGGTTCAGGTATAAGTTTTACATTGCATCATTTTTGGTATTTTTATTATCGATATCGAAGACTATTTTTTTAATTTTACTGCTTTTGGATGTAAAAAAACGCAAATAAATTCGCTCGATATTTTGTGAACGATATAATATGCTTGAGTATTAGGATGGGTAAAAAAAACGATTATTTTTTTTCACTTGATACCCTGAAAAACTGGTCGGTAGACACCTCAAAAAAATTCTCTCCACATATGAGCTCTTGATTTTAATAGGAACGTCCTCCGCCTTTCAGATTTCTATTTTTTTCTATTGTTATAAAGAAAATTGCATATCTTGCTGTCTACTATATGAAAAAAAAATTTCATTTTATATACTTGTAGGAAATTGAATTCTCTACAAAAAAGGTCTCTTACAATTTTTT